>ML778066.1:743838-796576 GCA_009831015.1 Picea engelmannii
TATTACCCAAGGGATGCATCTCGTCATGGATGGTCACCGTGATCAGCATATGTTCTTTATATATAGAACATTCATCATTGTAATAAGATATTCATTCACACACAATATCATCTCTTATGAAAAATCAACATGGTACCAGAGCGGGATCGAGCTCAACGCCCTCATAGGAGGGCCCGGGAAAATAAGAGAGATAAGTGTTGGAGAAAAGCAAAGCATGGGATAGGTGTCTCATGTGGAAATGCAGTGTTGATTCTATTTGCATTGGTGACTACATAGAGGACAAGATCGATTCGATGGTGAAGGAAGCATGCAGAGAAGTACAACTATACTAGAGGTTAAATTTTTGGACTTACTATGTAAGGTGAAGATGCAAGGCAATGGCTACACCTTTGGTACCAAATCTAAAGTCGTTGCAGGAAATGACTTCAGAGACTATGGATGTTACTTTATACAAGCAGATGGTATGTGACAGACCATGAGTTCGGGTTATATGGATATTCGGATTCAGATTGGGTCGGTCATATTCCTGATCGGAAAAGTACTTTGCATATTGCTTCAGTCTAGGCTCCAGTATGGTTTCATGGAGCAACATGAAGCAGTTGTGTGTAGCACTTAGTACGGCTGAGGCAGAGTATGTGGAAGCATGTGCAGCAAGGCACAAAGTAGTGTGGCTTCAGAAATTGATGACTATTGGACTGAATTTGACTTGTAGGTAAGACCTACAAGAAGAGGATGACAAGACTTGTTCTGGAGGACAAGTGATGAAGTCAGCAGGTTGAAGATTCAGTTGATATTCAGTGCTCGAGAGGGAGCCGAACAGTCAGTTCCAGAGGGAGTTGGGTACTACAATAAGGAGCAGGAGGCTCCGTCGGATGTAGGAAGTAGTCATGTGTAGCGCTCAGTACGGCTGAAGCTGAGTATTTGGCAGCATGTGCAGTAGCAGTGTGGCTTCGAAAACTTATGTCTCGGTTATTTGGTCTCAGACTGGAGACGACCTACATTTGGTGTGACAACCAGAGTTGCATGAAGTTGTCAAAGAACCCCGTGGTCTATGACAGGTCTAAGCATATCGAGATCAGATATTACTATATCAAGGATATAGTGCAGAAGGGAGCAGTGAGGCTCCAGTTTCGTGACTACAGAGGATCAAGTTGTGGACATGTTTACCAAGCCGCTATCAAGCATGAAGTTTGAGTACTTCAGGGACAAGCTTGGCGTGGTCCCTCTTCAGAGGGAGTGTTCTCATCCAGCATGAAAAAGGGTTGGCACTGAGACAGGAGTGCACATGATCGGGTATTGATGCATCGCAGGGAGTGGATGTCCTGGGGACATGTTGTAGCTATTCAGAGCTACCCATAGACCTTGGTTGCATGGGGTGAAGTCATGTTCGCACTGAGACATGTGGAACTTATCCAGCATGAAATAGGGTTGGCACTAAGACAGGAGTGCACATGATCAGGTATTAATGCATCGCAAGAAGTGGATGTCCTGGGGACATGTTGTAGCTATTGAGAGCTACCCACAGACCTTGGTTGCATGGGGTGAAGTCATGTTGCACTATGGATATCTGAGGGTTGGCACTGAGATAGGAGTGCACATGATTAGGTATTGATGCATCACAGGGAGTGGATGTCCTGAGGACATGTTGTAGCTATTGAGAGCTACCCACAAACCTTGGTCGCATGGGGTGAAGACATGTTGCACTATGGAAATCCAAGGATGTATAGATTCACATGATCAGGTACTGATGCATCGCAGGGAGTGGATGTCCTAGGGACATGTTGTAGCTATTGAGAGCTACCCACAAACCTCGGTTGCATGGGGTGAAGTCATGTTGCACTATGGATATCTGAGGATGCATAAATTTGCATGTTCAACAGAGAATGGATGCGAGCTCATGTGGTATCAAACTTGAAGTTTGTGTCTCATGGAAGTGACACTTGGTACAAAAGACAGCAACGAGGCTCCAATATGGTGCAGAAGGGAGCAGTGAGGCTCCAATATGTGCTAACAATGAGAAGGTTGCATATGTGCTGACAAAGTCATTGTCAAGGACGAAGTTCGAGTACTTCATGGACAAGCTCGATGTAGTCCCTCTTCAGAGGGAGTGATGGCTTCAGATGTTATCGCAAGGTAGTGGATGTCATGATGACATGTTGTAGCCATTGGAGAGCTACCCACAGACCCTAGATGCATGTTGAAGAGATGAGGTACAGATGTTATCGCAGGGTACTGGATGTCATGCATAAGATATCCACGTATTTTGTGGGAAACTGGATAGTCTCATGATGACATGTTGTAGCTATTGGAGAGCTACCCACTGACCCTGGATGCATGTTGTGAAGTCACAAGGGTGCACGTGATGAGGTACAGATGCATTGCAAGGTAGTGGATATCCTAGGGACATATTGAAGTTATTTGAGAACTACTCACAGTCCTTGGATGCATTGGCTGTGAAGTCACAAGGATGCATATGATGAAATACATATGCATTGCGAGGTAATGGATGTCATGGTGACATGTTGAAGCTATTTGAGAGCTAGCCACAAGTAATCTTCAGAGGTAATCTTGGCATAATGTAGAATGTCTCTCTCAATGAGAGGGAGTGTTGATGTTTGGGCAGCATCAAAAAGACATTCTACTAGATTGATAATTAATAATGAGATTATTAATTATTAAGCAATATTATTAATTATAATATTATTATTGTAATAGTATATTTATGATATAAAGTATAAATATATTTATTACCCAAGGGACACATCTCTTCATGGATGGTCATCATGGTCACCATATGTTCTTTATATATAGAACACTCATCATTGTAATAAGATATTCATTCACATACAATATCATCTCTTATTAAAAATCAACAATTTGATTTCCAAAGGATATTTTGGAAGGCATAAGAAAATTATTTTTAAAAATTACCAAATTTGAAAACCATTTTCTAAAGGCCTTTCCCTTAATTAAAAACGGTGCCAAATATTGCCAAACTTGAAAACCATTCTAAAAGCTTTTCCCTTAATTAAAAATTGTCCCAACTATTGCCAAACTTGAAAACCATTATAAAGCCCTTTCCCTTAATTAAAAACTGCATTACTTGGCATCCAAAGGATGGTTCTTGTAGATAGGTTTGGGAAGACCTTATCCTTGGAAACCCCTCTAAAATCCAATCTGAAATTCTCTCCACTTAGAGATGGTGTAAAGTCAACAATCAATCTGGAATTCTCTCCAATTAGAGATGGTGTAAAGTTAACAGTCTTTCAGTTTTGGCACGTATCTCCTCATGGGCTAATTCGTATTCTTCCCCTTTCGAAGAAGTGAACCCATCCCATTCGGCTTATTAAAACTCTGAACACCCTTTGGACCTTTCTCACCCTTTTGGAAGGGAAAGCTCCAATAAAGAAAGGAATAAGTAATATATAAAGTAGGGTACCCAATCAATAAATTACATTGTTAACGAAAGATACCTCAAACTTCTTGGAAGGGACACATCCTTCCTCTCTCTATAAATCAAATGAAACGAGATCTACTTGAGCTATTCCATCCCCAAACTTGACTTCTTCTGACTTCTGGCCTTCCTCTCTAGAAACCAAATGAAAACAAGATCTACTTGAGCTATTCCATCACCAAACTTGACTTCTTCTAACTTCTGGCCACATGGGACACTGTTAACAGGGAAGAAGTTGGTGAAACAAGAAATTATTGGTCCTTCAATATGTGCTTTACGTTGTGTAAACAACGAACCCTTCTTTGCTGTGTTCTTTGGATATTATGTCCCTTCCAAAGTCTGTAACTCTCTGTTTACTGAAATGGGTCTGCCCTCCTCTATTACAACATCCTCTAAAGAACAAATGTTCAGTAAGTGGTTTTTCTTATACCTTGAAGGATTCAAAAACAAGCCAACTATTAAGGGAACTTGTAATATATTACTCTCTCTTGGAATATATGGCTGGTCAAAACGACAAGATATTCAATGACAAAAAGGTATATCCTAAACACGTCTAAAGAGCCAACGCGCCAACTTCATTAGGGAAATTGCAAAGTTTAAGGTAAAATTGGGCAAAGCGAATTAAGCCAACATGAAAAAGGTTGGACGAATACTTATGGTTTGGCAAATTGGGAGGAGAAAGGGATGGAAACCAGCATAAAAAACAATACATAAATGTAGTCCCATTTAAATACTCTCTTCCAAATAATTATACTAAAGATTGGATGCAAACAATGAACTTTTTTTAAATGCTCTTTGATGGAGCATCAGTGAGGAATTCAAGCCCTTCGGTTAATTGCATAGATAATATTAACACCAAAGGGAAGAGTAGTTTAAAAATTCGCTTGGAACATTGGAGGAACAACCAACAACCACATAGAATCATTTGCATTACTCAGAAGGAATACTTCTATTAAAAGCTAAAAGAGAACTCCTCAGAAGATCTAATAGTACTTGGAGACTCCCAAGTAGTAGTATCTCCATTACTGTGTATCTCAAGCTCTTCCAATGTCGAGATAGAGAGAAACATAAGCAGATCTACAGAAACTCTAAGGAGGTTTCACAGTTGGGAGGGACAGCACATTCTCTGGGAATACAATTCTGACGCAGACAACCTGGCAAATTTATCCATCCAAATTCAATACAAACAGGCAAATTTATCCATCCAAATCCAATACAAACATGTCCGAATTATCCATGAAAATGGCACACAAACAATGAATGAAATCTCAATGTCATGAGGACTCAGATCTCAGTATGGAAGCAAGGAGGATCTGTAGTATCTTAGTTTAAAGATATAACAGTATGACTCAGCTAGCAAGCTATATTGGGAGAGCTTTCCTAGTTTAATGGCACACGAACAATGAAGGAAATCTCAATGTCATGAAGACTCAGATCTCAGTATGGGAGCAAGGAGGAGCTGTAGTATCTTAGCTTAAAGATGTAACAATATGACTCAGCTAGCAGGGATGTAACATTATGACTCAGCTAGCAGGCTATATTGGGAGCGCTTTCCTAGTTTAGTGTGGTAGGGTTCTCCTTCTCTCCATGCTTCCTCTGTTCTCAAGTCTTTGTGAGGGTTTGGCTTCCTGCATTATTCTTGGCAAGTGAGACCAACAATTACTGAATTTCCCACTCCCTACAAAGCAAACTTCAAGAAACCAAATCCCAGCTTCAAAAGGCCTCTACAGAGCTGAGGCAACAGATAAGTTCCATCGAATAAAATGTGCTTTCTTATCCCAATATGTTGGAGTCTATGTTCAGCTTTCAAGGAAGTACCTCCCATCACATGGGAGCAAAGGCTTTGCTTCAAACACTGCAGACTCTGCTCCAAAAGACACTCCCGTAGAGGATACCCTGTTGGAGGTTCCTGTAAATGAAGAGGTAGCTCAGCAGATCAAGAAGTTGCTTGACATATTAACAAGTGATGACGAATAGTTTTGACAATCATGCCAAAGCAGTATTGAGGAATTACAAACCATATGGATGTCTGTCTCAGTAAGTCAGTTTCAATGAATCTGTTTATGTAGCTCAGCGTCGGTCTATGTATCCAAATGTTTCTAATTATGTTCAGGTCCAATATGCATACTGTTGTTTTGAGAAAAAATACGCACCAGTCAGGGGACAATTATGTATAAAAAATTTCACAAGCTGAAATCCTGGATGGATCACAATGAGTTAGGTAACACTGTTTTTCCTGTAAACCACAATTCGGCAATATAATATAAATGGTTCTTTGTTTTAAAAAAAATAAATTAGTGTTCCCTTTTCTATGCCAAACCACTATAGATGTTAGATCTAGATTTGCTAGAATAATTTTGGTTGTACCTTTCACATCTTTTTCCAAATCTGAATCAGTCAACCTATGGTGCTGTTCAAACTCAACATGAAAGCCTTAATAGTATCAAACTCCAATAAGTTACTTGCAGCATCATTAAAGCCTTAATAGTAACAAACTCCAATAAGTTACTTGCAGCATCAAGATGGGGAGAAAGGGACTACTGCGATTGTAAGTAAACAACAAGAATGCCCAAATTTTGTTTTCCATGCTTTTATTGTAGTTCTGTGCATGGCTCATTCTTCATGGGACTAGAATGCCCAAATTTTGTTTTCCATGCTTTTATGGTAGCTTTGTGGATAGGTCATTCTTCATGGGACTAAGTCTTAGAAGTAATAGCCAGCACAGTTTTGATAGATAAAGATGTTTTCTTCCTTCCATTCTAGTTCCGTTCCTGAATGAAGTAAATTCCTTTAAGTTTGTATAGAAGTGAGTGAAGCTGAGGTGCAGTATAGCTGATGAACTTGAGCAACAATGTAATGAGGAAAATTATATTCCGAAAGCTGGAAACACAGAAAGGATTGAAGCATGAACAAGTGGAAAAGATGAAAAATCCACAAACAGAATGGTCACTGGAAAGGAAAATGTAATTATAGTTTCTTGGGGTCAATCAACCGTACACTGTCGACTAATTTTCCATGTGCTCAATTTGGATTTTCATTACTAATCCTCCATGTGCTCAATTTGGATTTTCATTACTAATCCTCATGGCTGAACTTGGGCATTTAGCATGTTAACTACATTTTTTATCCATAATAAAATAGAGAACTGACAAATAGTGCATAACTTCATATACAGGGAATAGCTTCTTCCTAGAAAAGAAAAGAGATTCTGCACAAAAGAGATTCTGAAAATCCAAACAACCTCATTCAATTGCACAAAAGAGATTGTGGCTATTTGATTAAGAAACCATTGTCAGTCAGACTGTGGTCCTGGGATAAATTGGTGGGAATTTATTACCACGGGGCTAAATGCATTCTACATAGTGATATGTGAAAATCAATATTGAAATTTTACATTAAATTGGAAAGTTTTTTTTATAATATTTTTACCATTTTACTAGTGAGAATTAATGTTGAAATTTTATATTAATTTGAAAGTTTTTAACTTATTTTGAACATTTTTACCTCTTTCAGTATAGTTATGGAAAGGAAAGCTACCCTTTCAGTATCCTTACGGAAAGGAAAGCTACCAATTGGAGTAAAAATGTTCACCTGTAAAAATTAACCTATTTTGAACATTTTTACCTCTTTCAGTATAGTTATGGAAAGGAAAGCTACCCTCTCAGTATAGTTATGGAAAGGAAAGCTATTACCAATTGGAGTAAAAATGTTTACCTATAAAAATTTACAGGTTAGAGAACTATTTACCCATCATTTTCTTGTTAGGCGTATTTTGTTGCTTCACTGGAATGCCCAAAATGCCATATTCAAAAAAAATAAACAGAACAAAGTGGGACTGATTTATAGACAGAGCTTCTCCAGTTATTTCTTCTTTAAAATAGTCCTATTAATTTTAAAAACAAAAATCTCTTTTAAATAATTTTAACTTAATCTTAAGTTAAACATAATTTTATTTTTTTAATCTTATTTCTTTTAATCTTATTTATAATTAAGTTAAACATAACTTTCTTTTAATTTTAATTATTATTAAATTAAACATAACTTTCTTTTAATCTTATTTATTATTAAGTTAAACATAACTTTCTTTTAATCTTATTTATTATTAAGTTAAACATAACTTTCTTTCATCCTATTTATTATTATTATTAAATTAAATATAACTTTCTTTCTTCTTATTTATTATTAAGTTAAACATAACTTTCTTTCTTTCTTTTCTTAGTTATTATTAAGTTAAGCATAACTTTCTTTCTTCTATAATATTTATGGATGATCCTATTATAACATCTACAATCTAATATAAAAATTTATATTCATGAATTCTCAACCTAAAATTGATATACTAATTCTTTCAACCTAAAATTAATATACTATTAATTTATGCTAACTTAAATTAAAATGTAGTAAAAAAACATTGAAACCTTAACAACGTGAAGGTAAAAATCAAATTTCATCAATGATAAACATTAAAATGACATGTCCAAAGACACCACTCCGACCCCCAAAATAAAAAAGAAGGGAGGGTGTTTTCAGTTAAAGAAAAACAACAATAAATTAACCACTGGGCCAAATACATTTTGTGTGGCTCTATGTGTGAATCCCTAAAAACCCTAAAACGATATGTAGCTGGATCCCCATTCCGGCTTTAAAACTCAAAGGAGGGTTTCTGATAAAGAAAAATGGAAATGCTTGTGACCCAAAATAAAAGTGAGATTACACCTGGAAAGCTTCTTGAATTGGGTGCAGAGAACAAAGGTCAGCAGACTCCCATGGGTTAAGCAAGAAGGCTTCTAAAACATTTTTCAAATTTCAAATCAGGCTTAAATGATTCAAGCATCTGAAATACTTTGGCAGCGTAAATAAGATACCTGAGTCTTTTCGGAACAGGAAACTTTTGAACCGTGTTCGATATTTCTTTATTGCCGCTACAGATTGCCGTCGAAGAAATTGATGTGGACAAACTAGTACGAATGTGGATAGCAGAAGGGCTGGTAAAGAGCAAACAGACAACCCATTTAACGAGTATGGCGATCAAAATACAGCTGTTTTAACACAGTTGCTTGATCGATCTGAAACAGGCAACAATCTACAATAAGATGTCTCTCACGGAATCTCTATTAAATGGGTTTTGTACTGTTTACTAACCCTTCTATATCCACATCTGTACACTCCGAACACAACAATTTCTTCATACTGCAGGAAAAATAAAAGCTCCCGAGGCTGGTGCCATCGATTGATGATCAGAGCGATAAGGCTCATGAAGATAAGGGCAGCGTGGGGACATGAGATTATGAATATACAGCCACACGGTCCCCACCAACAATGTATCTATAAATAGACCATTCATGCATTCAGACGTGATGGACACGTATGCATAGGATTCCGCGTAGATAAAAAGCTACTAGAATTCCGCGTGGAAAAGAACAGCTACTTTATTCCACGTGAAGATTTTAGGATTCCGCGTAGATAAAAAGCTACTAGAAATCCGCGTAGATAAAAAACTACTAGAAATCCGCGTGAAAAAAAACAGCTACTTTATTCCACGTGAAGATTTTAAGTTTTAAGACCATTTTTTTAGTTGAATTGACCAAATTTTAAGGTAGGTCATAATTCTACTACAATCCAAGTGTTTTTATGAATGTTGGAACTTTGTCTTAAAAAATTTGCTCATTCTAAACCTACTTATAATAGATTATATTTTTATTTTGTGTACCATTTTAATGTATTTTAATGAATAAGATATAGTTTAGTTGGAATAGACGCTTGGATGGCATAATTTTAAAGTTTGTCTTACGGAGATAGGATATGAATTTGATTTTTTTTACCATTTTAATGTATTTTATTGAATACGATATAGTTTAATTGTAAACAAGTTGGAATAGAGGATTGGATGGTATAATTTTAATATTAATTTTAAAGTTTGTTTTACGGAGATAAATATATATATTATGAATTTTAAAGTTTGTTTTACCAGATAAATTTTGATGTTTAGTTGTAATTTTAAAATTAAATTATTATTATTAAAAAATATATGTTTATAAAAAATTTAATAATAAAATAATTAATTTTTTGAAATTTTAATATATTATTGAATAATAATAAAATTAAAAACCCTTATCATAATTTAACAACAATTTATTCAATCAAAAATTAATATTTTATAAATATTAAAATATCTTATTTAACAACAATAAAATATCATTTCATATTTAAATATCTTATTTTTAAATATCATAGCTTGACAATAACTTATTCAATTTGTTTAAATGAGTATTATTTCTAAACTTTGTGTGAAAAGATAATCTAATGGCCAACTTTTGGTATGAAAAATATAAGAATTTTAGAAAAACTAACAAAATCAAGATAAGCAATTACAAATCATTAATTAAAAAAAAAATTATTATATAAACAAAATTAGGAGAAGTTTTAGCTTTTTAAAGGATTGGATATCATATTTTAAAAGTTTTATGAATTCACTGATGTAGTAGAAAACATTAAAACTCAGGTTTTTATTTTATAAGACATTGAGTTTGGAGTTAAACAAATACCAGGTTTTTATTTTATAAGACATTGAGTTTGGAGTTAAACAAATACCAGGTTTTTATTTTATAAGACATTGAGTTTGGAGTTAAACAATTAATAAAACGAAAAGTTAATAATATCCAAGATTATCAAGTGGAAATCCTAAAAATTGATTATTGAAACTAGACTCTTATCCTTTGCACTCATTATGGTAATAAGCACGGTTTCCTTAAACCATGGATTTAAAGCCTTATTTTTTCTATTTATAAAAGTGGGAACAAAAATAACCTCTCAAATAATAGGACTATTATGATTAATCATTTATAGCCAAGTTATATGAAATTATTCTCTGAAAAAATATTATGTTATAGTTAGAAAGTCAAGAAAAAAGGGCTAAAGGACAAGTTGGTTTTAGAAGATATTATTCAACCTTGGACGACTTACTTTTACAATTATCACAAAGGAATGTTGAAATAATAAAATTAATCTACTATGTTGCTTAGTTGACTTAAAAGCTTTTGATACGATGCCTAGAAATAATCTTTGGAATAGATTAGAAGAGCTAAAGTTTCATTTCAAGTTGAGCATTGCTTCAATAAGGTTGTATAAGAAAGCTTTTACTAAGTTCAAGAACAATAAGAGTTGGTCAGAATAAATAAATTATAATATAGGGGTTAAGCCATATGTTTTTTGGGATTTACACTGACAAGTCAGAAGCATGTTTGGAAAAAAAAAGGTTGCAGTGGGACTAGTTTAGCTAGAATAGTCATCATCATTTTTCTTTACAGTGTTGTTCTTCTTGCGAGGCGTCCCTCTAATGTTGACAAGCAACTAAGATCTCTCAAAGATTTATGTTCTAGCACTATGTTAGTAAGCATTGATAAGATGAAGGTTATGATAATCAAATTCAAAAAGGTCACTTACGCTAATTTTTTGTATGACGATAACAACTTATAGGAATTCAATTCATACAAATATTTAGTACTTGGCCTTCATCACAAGCTTAATTGAAACTATAGCATTGAGAAAAAGATCGATGGACGATGAAAAGCCTATTTTGATCTTGAAAACCACTATAAACAAGAAAAAAATTTACTAGAGCTATGAAAAAAGAATTCCTCTTCGAGACTCTTCTTACTCCTATTATCTTATATGGATGTGAAGTTTAAGGCTGAAACATTGCTTTGAGAACATTGGAGGAAAATTGAGCAATTTCATAAGAATTTTATAATTTATAATATTAAGATTCAAAGCAATACACCCTATCCAATCTTCTTCTTAGGAGTTGGTCTTTAACCTTTTGAGAGTATGGCTTTGAGTATGTATTAAATGTACAAACAAAAGATAATGAACATGAAAGACAATAAGCTTCCTAGGATTGCTTAAAATTCTAGTCAAAGCCACTTGGAGCTTAAGAAAGGATTACATAAAGATGTTAATTCTTGGCTAAACCATTGGAGAATAGAAGAGGAGGCCACTATGCAAAATATTGATGCCATTAAAAATACTATCATAGCTAAATTTAAGGAGAGAATTATGGTGAAAAGAAGAAATAGAGGATAAGAGAAAGTTAAGTTATTATAAATAGGTCAATAACTCCAATCTAGAAGTTAAGCTATTATAAAGAGGTCATTAACCCCAATCTAGAAGATCTATGTATCATGTTCTTATAGTTAGCTTAAAGAAGAAAATTGTCATTGCTAAAATAAAAGCAAACACTCGCGAGCTCCATAGTGAAACTAGGCATTGGACAAATCCTAAAATGTCATGGGATGAAAGAATTTGTCACATTTGTGATATACTAAGGCGGAGGATGAAAAACAATTTCTTTCAGAATGTCCAATGCATGCACCCATTAGATCTCAATTTCAAAATATTTATAACACCATCGATTTTCATAACTTGTTAAATCATCAAACCATGGAGATTCAGTGAAGCTTCTCTCTAATCTTCTTAATTATAGAAACAAAATGTTAAGTAAACCAACTAATTTCTGATCATTTTTCGTAAGGTATAATAAAACAAGGTTGGTCTCAATGGATGGTAACAAACTTTGTCATCGACATCATGAACAAACTCAAGGTCAATTATAAGTTATGGTGTTTTTGTATTTTCCCTAGAAATCCTCAAAACCATGTATCATGTCTTAGGAGTGCGGTTAGTTTTTTTAATGTTGCTTAGCCATTTCACTAATTCCAACCCTAGATATAAAAGTGAAAAAAACACCTTAGATCCTAGACATAAAAATGGAAGGAAAAAAACCTATTACAATCATTTTAAAATAGAATAATAATAATAAATACTAAAAAAATGTGTAGTTTAATATATATATATATTGCCCGCAGGGGTGTAGACCGATTGGCAAGTGTCGTGTAAATGGAAGGAAATATGTAAAGGAGCTCTCAAGTTCGATTCTCACCATGATTTACTTGTGCTCCATGCTTGCGGGTTGTGTGGCGCACCTGGGGTTATAGTGGTCGCAGACGGATATCGACCCTGTGTCACGCGAGTACGAGAACCGCGAGTTGTCAATTCCCCCAGTATAAAATGTGTGTGTGTGTGTGTGTCAAATCCCCATACAAAATTACATTAAAAAGGATCCCTTGTCTCACAAATAAGGGGATCTCATAAATCAATTTGATGTCTAGAACTTAAATCATAACCTTAAAATTAAATTATTATTATTATTATTATCATCTTAAATGAAAACTTCTTATAAAAAATAGAAAAGCATATATAAACGTATATATTAGGAAAATATCTATGCTAGGGGGAATATAAAGATGTTGACACAATTGCAACTCGATGTTTGATGTGTGCGTATAACAATATATATTATAGTCTATCTTAGTTGAAATGACATCAAAGATAGAAGGGAATATAGATGTGCTAAGCTTATTTTCAACGAGTTCATTCCATCATTTTGTAGATAATGGTGTAAAATTACACGTGAGGTGTAGGGGTGAATTTATGGTTGGAATTAGAGTTCAAAGATGACTTCATGGTTGGGCTTAGAAGAAAGTTATAGGGATAGGGTTAGTGAGACATAAAAAGATAAAAGATATGTAATCATGAAAATATGTTGTTGAGGTCAAAAGTACAAAGCCATTCAAATTAAGTATGGAAAACCATGTTTAGAAAACTGTATGTAGAGCTAAGCCATTGTATAATTACATGATTAACCTACAATCACATGAAGTATATGACCTCTACTTTACAAACCCTTCTCTTTATTAACTTATAGTCACATGAGGTATATGACCTCTATTTTACAAACCCTTCTCTCTATTAACCTACAATCACATGAGGTATATGACATCTACTTTACAAACCCTTCTCTCTATTAACTTTCAGCCATTGCAACCATTGGTGATGTTTTAAAGGGTTTGAAGCAATCATCCAATGCCATTGAGCTTGGTGTCTGAAATCACAACCATGGATTGAACATGGAATGCATTGTCTATTTTTTTGTCTAGGAATAAGAGATTATATGATCATGTAGTGGTTGCAAACTTTTGAATTTAGAATGTAGATCCATGCTCAAAATTTGTTATGAATTGGATCTGACAAGAACAATTGGTTATCGACACAAGATCTAAGATGATCAGCATAGGCAATGTTTAAGTCTATGGAAGAAGAAGAGATCAACTTGTTGGTGTGAAGGGCCCCATGCCATCACGATTGATTTCTACCATTATATGTAATGTAGTATAAAGTTGAATTGATATGTAAAGTTGGGTGGTATATTGTTGTATACAATAAATAATGAGACTTTCATGAGATCTTTTCCACGTGGGAGAAAAGACAAATGAACAAAGAAAAGAAGGAGAAACGAACGAGAGAGAAGTTGAAGCATTGGGGACACTTGACCTTCCAATTGTCCTCCTAGTCAACTCGGTCTTCTATCTCATTTTTCCCCAAAATGATATAAAGAGGTTGCCCAGATGTCAATGAGGAGCATAGAGATGAACCAGAGTTTGTTAGTTTCCCAATGTTGAATAATAAAGAGCCTGACCGAAGCCAAAAGATTATTGGTTTTTCCATTTGGGTTTGATTATTGGTTTTTCCATTTGGGTTTCGAGGGTGAATTCTAAGTTTATGTGTGATTGATGTTTGTGGGTGCATTGTCTATGAATGTTAAATGGTGTGCAATGTAATCTAATAGTTGTCTGTGTATTGTTTAGCAAAGAGAAATATGTGCCAGCTATGGTTTGAGGTTGTTTTATATGAATAAAGTCCCATGGGTTAGTAAACCAGTCCAAAAAATCTTAATCCACGCCCGTACATCCATTTGATAGTTGGAAATCGACGGCCATCTTTTTTGAGTCATTGTTATTTATTTAAAAATTTCTAAATTTGTTTTAAGATTTGTTGGGGGTTTTCTCTCACTCCTAGAGTCTATTTCACTACTAGTCGGTGTTCACACTTCACCATAGGTCATGCTTCACATTTTCGACATCGTTGGGGCATTTTCTTTTGCCCATAAATCATAGACATACCATACTTCGAAAGTTGGGGTTGTCTAGGTGTTTATTAACTACCCATGAACCAAATACACATTTGTACAATTTTGTCAGCTACCAAATTTTCCCCAAATGTTTTTCTCTGCTATTGAATATTAAACTCGACTCCCTGGGTGTTTTTATTTGTTGTGGGTTACCAAAATCACCCCTATGTGTTTTTTGCATGTTGTGGGTCACTGAAATCATCCTACAAACATTTTTACACACCGTCTATTATAAAATTCGCCCTTCATACTTTATCCTCAGTTGTTGGTTTCCAAATCCAACTTTCAAAGGTTTTCCCTCCATTGTCATCGAATTCACCTTTTAACAATTTGTTTTAACCATTGTTCAACCCACTCTGACTGGTTTTTCATTTGGTCGACTTCCTCTTCTTTATTCGACCGACAATCATTTCTAGTTGACCAAATCTATCCCCATTTTGACTAGGTTTTCATTTGGCCGATTTGGCTCCCTTGGTCAACCAGACTTTGGTTGACTCAACTTTCGACCTATCCTCCAACTCGACTTGCCTTTCTTTTGATTCATTTTCCATCTCGACTTTCTGGTAGTCGACTTCATTGTTATTTGGGCCAACTCAACTTGTGGTTTGGTTGGTCAAGTCTTTATGTCATCTAAAGAGCAATGATATATTAGTTGTTGTGTAGAGGTTTTTGTGATGGTGAGACAGAAAGGCTATAAGCCTTTCGTTTCCGAATCCAAATTCTTCTATAATATCATATACAATAAAATTTAATTGTAAAATTTCATGAGTGGTGAATCCTCGAATATAATCTATATATTAGCATACCCCCAAAGCAAGGGAAAGGGAAAGTAAGTGAATTGGGATGGTTAAGTTACCTAAAAATAAGAGGTGTATTTTTTTGGATGGTCCATGAATAACTAGTAATGTATCCATTAAAAAAGATCTCCATTTGTTCAACAAGATCCAAGGAATATAAATAATTAGTACAATTATCATCGAGCTCTTGGATCTCCTTCTTGTTGGGAAATAGGGTGGAACAAGACATGAAACAGAAAACACGGTATTGCAAATAATCGAAGAGGAACAAATTTTTTTTAAGATAAAGGGTGGTGTCTAAAGACACCATTATAGCACTCACGCAGAAGGCATTGTGATTAGAACATCACAATGCATTTTGCACATCTTTATCTGCATGATCTATTGCACAATCTCCATGATGATAATGACACAAGGGGTTTTCTTTTTATAGCCTCAAGATCTAACCAACTTCCATAGAATCTGGAAGATCTTTTCCACATGTAACTGTCAATTGTTAGAGTTGAATCTGCCAAACTCGTACTTTCAAGTCGACTTGACAAGGATGCTCAACCCGACCACCTACGCATCCAACTCATAGTCGATTGTTGGGTTGGTCGATCCACCACCAGACTATCTTCGATTGTTGTTCGATTTTTCGACCGACAGGCACATCAACAACTGGTGTAGTGTGTTGGTCAATCACCTAACCAACTGTATCAAAATATTGGTCGACCTATCGATCGACTGAACCCAAAAGATGTGTAATGAACCATCAATGATCGATGTTCCAACACACCCCCATTAGCACATGTCTCTGAAGATGCAAGAAGTGAAATTACGTCTATTAGCACTCTGTAAATTTGTTCGACTGATAAAAAAATGACAGAGATAACCTACAAACCAACTTTAGAGTTGGGTACTAGCCTGCATCATCTCAAAGAGGGATCTCTCGTGTCACTTGGTATTTCTTTGACAATCAATGGCTAGGTTTTGTTGTTTTGGGGTTTCTTTTTATAAATTTGTTGGCAAGGAAGGGGCAGGACACTTGGGCTATGGAGTCAAACTTCTGAAACTGAATGGAAACACTAATTGGCCAGTAGAACTCTCTAGAGGATAAAGGCTAAATGAGGTGATAAATATGAGTTATAATTTGTAAATTTGCAGAGTGTAGGAAAAAAAGAAAACATATAACTGCATCAGAGCATTAAATAAATGAATTCTAAATTAGTTAGGAAGAACTTAAAACAATTTAAATTTCTTCAGCCGAGAGCATCACAAGATGAATTCTGGGCCTTTGACTATCCAATTTAAACAGAAGACAGTGAAAATGAAATCAGAAATACAGGAAATACATACAAAGAGAGGAGACAAAACTTATATCACCACCATTATAATATTTTCATGGAAACTTCAAGAATTGTGCATGTGTATTCAATTCAGCTTCACAAAATTACAAATTAAGTTCTGAATAGCTAAAATCGTGCCCTTGCACTTCTGCCAACACTAATACATTTGGAACTCCTAATATTTATACAATTTTGAGTCCCTTTGGTTTGAAACTGATTACAATGATTTAAAAAATGAAACGTTTCAATTTCTGAAACTGATCATAATAATTACAGATGACAGTTTCGGTATTGGAACCGATTACAATGATAACAAGAAAACGTTTGATGATCTAGATTTTAACTCCTCTGATGCTTCAGCTCCTTTCTTTTCCACTTGTTCTATTTAGGTCTTCTCCCTGATTTGTGATCTTCAGTGACACTTGGACATCATCTACTAGACCCTGGAAAACTGCACTTTGTCTTACCCAGCCGTACTATCTCCTTCCACTGCAAGTTAGAAGGGATATCATAATCTATCATTTCTTTGATCAAGATCTCCAGGTCAATGAAGGAAGCATATGACATGACCGGCAGTCCAATTTTGACTATCTTGAACTGATTTAGAATCTCAAAGTCTGTAATTAGATGTTCCACTAATGTGGCTCCTTTCATATTTTCTTCCAGGGTTTCGAACTTGGAGTGATCCATTATGCACTGAGTGAGGAGGGAATTGTATTCTTCCTTATCATACAATTTTCCCTTGCCATCCCAAAATGGTGGGAGGCCTTTGATAAACAACTCTTCAAAAAAATCCTTAAACTCTTACACACTTTGCTCCATCTGTCTTGCCCTGGTTTGAATTGATTTCAACAGGTTATGTTTAGCAATAACCCTCATGACCCAGATGATCAATGTAGTTCTATATCTGACTCCAATGGTATGAAGTTCTGCAGTAGGGATGCAATTGATCAGGTTTATGGAATTTTGGGCCCACTCTGATGGTTTCTTTTCTAAAGTCTCATTCACAACAGTGCACCTACTTCTGGCTGTGATGGCCATGTTGTCTTTATCATTTATGAAATTCAAATACACTCTGAACTTGGCATCATTGGCAGCTATGGACTCCCAGATGATATGTTTGGCCCCCTGCAATAGGCCTTTTCATTTTAATCTCATCTTCAACTTATCTATCCTTTCCTGCAAGGCTCCATTCTCCTTTTGAAGTTGATTCATTCTTTCATCCTTTGCTTTCATTTCCTGCTTCAATTTATCTATGTCCCCTTTTAACCCTTTGATTTCTACTACCTTCAGGCTAACTTGTGACATAGCCTGGACAAGTCCTTCAATGCTTGGCCCAGCTTCTGCAACAGGAGGTACAACTACAGCCTTGTTCAACAATTTTGTCTGTCATTGTGACCAATTCACCTTTTCTTGTTCTAGTTGCAATGCCTTAGCCTTGTAGTCCAATGCCTCTTGTCGAAATGCTTATTTTTCCTATCTAGAGCAACCAATTTTGTTGTTTGTGGATTCTCTGTGGCAGACATTTCTAGTTTCTTGTACAAGCTTTGAATCAATTTGTCCTTCTCATCCAATGAGGATTTCACCCCTTGGGGGCCTTCAGATTCCAGCCTCTTAACCCGAGTCTTCCAATCTCTGCTAGATGATTTTTCTTGCCTCAACTTCCCTTCCAATTTCATTGCATAAAGCTTGGAATTCTTCAAGCTTAAACTCAGGTAATCAGAATACAACATATCATAGATGATGCAATTGACCAGGTTTATGGAATTTTGGGCCCACTCTGATGGTTTCTTTTCTAAAGTCTCATTCACAACAGTGCACCTGCTTCTGGTTGTGATGGCCATGTTGTCTTCATCATTTATGAAATTCAAATACACTCTGAGCTTGGCAGATTCAGCAGCTATGGAGTCCTAGATGATATGTTTGGCCCCCTGCAATAGGCCTTTGCCTTTTAATCTCATCTTCAACTTATCTATCCTTTCATGCAAGGCTCCATTCTCCTTTTGAAGTTGAGTCATTATTTCATCCTTTTCTTTCATTTCCTGCTTCAATTTATCTATGTCCCCTTTTAACCCCTTGATTTATCCTACCTTCAAGCTAACTTGTGACATAGCCTGGGCAAGTCCTTCAGTGCTTGACCCAACTTCTATAGCAGGAGGTACAACTAAAGCCTTGTTCAACAACTCTGTCTATCCTTATGACCAATTCACCTTTTATTGTTCTAGTTGCAATGCCTTAGCCTTGTAGTCCAATGCCTCTTGTCGAAATGCTTATTTTTCCTATTCTAGATCAACCAATTGTGTTGTTTCTGGATGCTCTCTAGCAGACATTTTCAGTTTCTTCTTCAAGATTTGAATCAATTTTTCCTTCTCATCCAATGAGGATTTCACCCCTTGGGGGGCTTCAGATTCCAGCCTCTTGACCTAAGTCTTCCAAGCTCTGCTAGATGATTTTTCTTGCCTCAACTGCCCTTCCAATTTCATTGCATAAGATGACAGATTGGAATTCTTCAAGCTTAAACTCAGGTAATCATAATACAACATATCACTGGTGTTCTTATGGAATTTGACCTTGTCTGGAGCACTGATGTTGTCATACTTTATCTTTATCTCATATACTTTGTCTTCATCTGCAACTGCAATGTTAAAGGTTCTCTTCTCAATATCCCTTGCAGTGAATAGAGAAGACTTATGCTGAGAAATATTTTCCACTTCAGGGACTAACTCCCTCATCTCACCCAGGGCCATGTTTCCTTTCTCACATACTATTTTTCCAAATAGTCTTTAGATTGATAAGTTTCCCCATATGTTTTTATCAAAGATGTGTTTTTTGCTGCTAAAGGTTCTTGAGTTGCCTTCACTTTGGAGTTTGCTTCCCTTTTCAACCTCTACAGTGATAGTACCACTCTCCACCATATCCATATTTACTTATTCTTTAGGCTCTTCCTCCTCTAAATCCACTATCTGTGGAGAATGTGTAATCTTCATCTTCTTAGAAGCATTTTACTAATCACTGGTGCCCATGGCCTCTGAACTGCTTCTCTTGTTGTAAACACTCATCTTAGGAAATTTGGCTATCAGTTTCTGAGGAGCTTGTTGTGTTTGACTTATTTGCAGGGTTGTCTCCACTTGTTGTGTCTGACTTTGTTGCAGGGTTGTCTCCACTTGTTGTGTCTGACTTTGTTGCAGGGTTGCCTCCACTTGCTGTGTTTGAGTTGGTTGCAATATGGCTTCCATATCAACATAGACTTCTAGGTTTTCCAGTTTATCAAAACCCTCAACATGTTCATGCTCATAAGGGGCATGTTTGTTGATCAATATTCTCTTGGATATGATTTGGTGTGGATCATATATCCTTCCCTATATCTTTGCAAAACAAAAATCTTTGAGCTTTGATTGAGTATGAGATAAACAAGATTTGGCCTTGATAATGAAAGGGACAATGATAAAATGGAACTTGAGGTTGGAGGCTTTGTGAAAATTTAGGAAATGCTCTGTCTCAGATATGATTCTTTTCCTAATGAATTCAAGGGAAAAGACTATGGGGATCAAAAAAATAGGCAATAGATAGGGGGATTCATGACAACCATAAACCCGGATTACTGTTGAATGCATGAACAATACCCAGTCCCCCACTCTGTTTTCTGGATTTGGTTGCAAGTAGCTCCTCATGTCATCCAAAACTCTAGGTAGGTTGGTGTTGAAAATCAAACTGTAAAACCTGGACATAACTTTGTTGATGAAGATGAGCAATGTAATCCTCTTACATTCAGTTGATATGAATGTTGCTTCAGGAAATTATCTCTTATTGGTTTCCAAGAAAATCTTCAACAAATAGGTGTAATATCTGAAATGCCTTAGAGAGCGAAAATTCACTAGTTGTTTATGGATATTATCAGCTATGAATTGATAAAAAATGACACAGACTGACAGACCGGACTCTGACTGAAAAAATTTCAACAGGAAACCCATCATGACCTCAACCACATGTTTATCATTATCTAGACCTAAAATTTGACTCAACAGGGAACAGACCCATTGGACCTCAATAACCATTATACTCACATTCATTGGCAAAGACAGACTCTCTGAAAGATATTCTGGTTTGACAATTGTCTGTAAAAATAGATCTCTGACTTATGATGGACACTCTCTATATACCCTAATTAGATTTTCCTCATTGAAAGGTTCAAACACTGCGGAGAAATACTATGGTATACTGAGGGCATATAGAATTGATAGACTCTCTACCCTACACATGACCTCAGACCCTTATTTATTTACGATGACTTTTTTGTCATGTGAATATTGCTCTACGCACCAACCTATGAATTCGGGAAAAGGGAAAGTGACTTTGACAACATAAGGGACTACAATGGCCTGGACTTCTTCAAGGAATGGTATATGCCTTCCTACATTATTGAACAGAATGCTTCTGGACACGGAGATGGGAGAAATGGTGATTTCGGTGTCAAAAACATCTGAATCTTGGTCAATTAGGGCTTCTTCATTCGACACAGGGTCTTTCTTTGTTACTGAAGTTATGATAGGGTCCATGGCGACGATGAAAAATATTTGGAAATGGCGTGCAATGGCGCATTGTTGAGTTGTACTCAAACGAAGGTGGTCATGCCAAGTTTCAAATGGTCCAGTCTTTTGAAATAATAATAAAATACATGACAAATATCCTTTATATACTTTTTCAAATTTCAGGGGCATGAGGAAGTGGTTTGGGGAAACCTGCTTCTCACCCCGAAATGCACCCGGTGGCTCCACAGGGTCCCAATCGAAAATCACGGTTTAGATTTCGACCCACTTTCTGAAATTATCCTCCACGCAACTTCTACCCCCGAAATGATCCTCGACCATCAATCTGGAGAGCTCGCGATCTGTGACATATTGGGTCCCATCCACTTAACGTCCCTACCATTTTAGCCTCTTCATGCCATATTTAGCCCCGTCCTCTAGTTTTTCAAGTCTCCAAACCAATCTAGTGTCTCGCTAAGTTCAGAAATCTTGATTTCAAACAAAAAATTTAATGGTGATAACAACGTCATTATGAAACCCCCCATAATTTCAGCTTCTTGAAGCCCAAGCATTATATGGAGCTTGATAAATCTGGCTTCAACTAAAGTTTTTGTGAATATATCAACAACCTTATCATTTGTTCTGCAATATTCATGAGAGACAATGTTCTCATGAACCAACTGTCTCAAATAGTGAGCATGGCGCTCAACATGCTTCATCTTACTGTGGGCAATAGGATTTTCAACAACCTGTATAGCACTCTGGTTATCACAGTAGATTGTAGTCGAGGTATGAACATGAAATCCAAGTTCTCCCAAACGTTGACGAATCCAAATTGTTTCAGTACCTGCTTGAATGGCATCATGATATTCTTCTTTTGTAGTCGACAAAGAGACTACCTTTTGTTTCTTGCATGACCACACTAGCAGTCTAGTGCTATAGTGAAACATATAGCCAAAACTGGACTTCTGATCATCATTGTCGCCATCCCAGTCGAAGTCAGTGAAGCCAACCAACGAATCTAAACTTCGACAATACTTGATACCAAAATGAATGGTAACTTTGAGATAACATACAATTCGTTTGACTAGTTTATAGTGGCTTTCTTTAGGGTCCTACATAAACCGAGAAACAACACTAACAACAAAGAAAAATTTAGGTCAACTATGAGTAAGATAAATAAGACTGTCGACCAGTTGTCGATAAAGAGTAGCATTGACTACAATTGTTTGATAGGTTTTGGTTGTTTGACAGGTTTTGGTAAAATTTACTCCAAACTGAAAAAAGGAGTAGCACAAAAATTTCAATCAGCCATATTAAAACGTGTTAACATATCCATCACATATTTAATCTAAGAAATGAAAAATCCATCACATAGTGACAATAATTGAAGACCCAAAAAATAATGTAGAGTAACAAGATATGTCATATCAAAGGAGTCAACAAGTTGTTTCTTCAATCTGAGGATGATATCATTATTATTTCCAATAACGAGTAAGTCATCTACATATACAACAACAATTAACGTGTCTCCATTGGTATGGAGTACACACGAGTTGTGATTAGTTTCACAACATTTGAAACCAAGTCGAAGAAAGAAATTATCAAACTTAGCATACCAAGCTAGGGGATCCTCTTTCAAACCATAAAGCGACTTATTAAGTCAATAAACCAAATTTGAATCTTTCACGAAAATAGGTGGTCGTTCCATGAAAATTTCTTGAGATAGGTCTCCATGAAGAAGGGCACTCTTCACATCCACCTGATGGATTTTACATCCAAAACAAGCAACAAAGTAAAGAATTAGTTGAACAAAGTTCATCATTGCTACAAGGGAAAAGGTTTCAATGTACTTGATTCCTTCTTATTGAGAAAATCCCTTCACAACTAGGCATGCTTTATGTTTCTCAATAACACCTTCAACAGTAAATTTGGTCTGTTAGACCCATCGACACTTCACAATGTTCTTTCCCTACGGTTGGGAAACTAAGTCCCAAGTCTGATTCTTTGACAAAGAATCAATTTTTGTATGCATAGTCTGCTCCCATTTAGGTCATCCTTCAACATCTGATTAGGTAATAGGATAAGAGATTTCAAGTACACAAGTCATTAAGGAAACACTGACATGTTGATTTTGACTTCGAGTTTGTCGACTGGAGGAGGCATCTCCAGCATTAGATCCAACAACTTCAATTGTATTCACAACCCATCTAGGTAGACAAGAAATAGGTGAACTATAGTTCACTACAGTAGGTCGATTAGAAGTCAGAGGGTCTTCAGTCGACGTACCAATCGAAACAAAGTATGATGGACTAGTCGACTTGGAGGTCGACGATCCAATCGAAATAGGAAGAATATTCGGTTGTCTAGTCGAAGGAATAAAGTATGGAATAGGAGAACCAATTTCAGAGACAACATCAAAGGGATCATCCTACAAAAATCTAGAGGAGACATTCAACAACTTAATGCTAGAAGACTTCTCATCAAACTGTACATTTCATCTAATAATGATTTGTCATTTGATAAGATCAAACATTCGATAGGCTTTCAACTCTTCAGAGTAGCTCATAATAATGCAAGTGTGACTCTTTGCATCCAACTTCTTTCTGCAATCATCAGGAATGTGAGCCCAAGAAACACATCCAAACACAGAGAGGTGGCCGACTAAAAGCTTCTTCCCATACCATCGTTTGACTGGAGTCATGGAAGGAAAAACTCTAGTGGAGATGAGATTGAGAAGATAATTTACACAATACACTACTTCATCCCATAAGCGAGGGGGAATATCTCTTGCAAAACACATCTAGTCATTTTGACTAATGTCTGATTCTTGTGTTCTATGATGCCATTCTTCTGAGGTGTGTGCGAAACTGACTGATGCCAATCAATATCATATCAAAGCAGGTATTCTTCAAAAGGTCGATTGACATAATCACCACCATTGTTTGATCTCGGGCATTTGATGGGTCGACCGCATTGTTTTTCAACAAAGGCCCAAAACTCCTTAAACTTTTCAAAGACAAGGTTATTATTCTTTAGAAATTAAACCCATGTAAAGATAGAGAAATCATCAATGAAAGTCAAAAAGTACCTTGCACCTATCATTATGTGTATTTTAACTTTGTACAATTAATTACTGCAAAAAAAATCTTAATAAAAAATAGAAAAGATTCAATGGCACACACAGACACACACATTACACAAATATTTTACCCTAGAAACCCAAACCGAAAAAACCATAAACTTGTTTTGAGCCACACCTCTTCTATTCATCATACATATCCATAATACAATTCCCTCATAAAAAAAGAGAGTTTCCTTCTTGGGAGAAAACCATAACATAACTTCTACCATCAAATCTGTGACCTTATAATGAACGATCCAAATTGACTACGAAATTACAATATTTTACAAGGAAATTTTACCGATATTTTTCTTAGGGGCCTGTTGGCCCCCATGCCCCCCCAGTCGAATGGGTAGAAACCCCCTCTAACCCCCTTCATTCAAAGGTCAGCCCTCGAACCGTCAACAGAAGGGGGGTAGGCATACCTGCATATGAATAAGGAAGATAATCAAGCTCCACAACCAACACTATGTCTAGTCATGTAAAGAATATAACACATACCCAACATTCTTCCACTTGTTGTTTTTTGTGCATACATGGGGTTACAAGGTTACATAGTCAACAATCCAGGGAAATAATTCCCATAGATCCTCTACACCAAGAGAACTTCTCAGTGCTAACATATTTTGTTAATGAATCCGCAACATTCTTCAAAGTGTCCACCTTCATCAGCAACACCTTATTTTCTTCAACCATCTCTCTGACAAAGTGATATTTAACATCGATATGTTTTAACTTTGAATGATAATTTGGGTTATTCACCAGGAAGATTTCACTCTAACTATCACAATATTTCCTTACAACTTGTTGTACCAACCCAATACTTGAACATAATCTTTGTAACCATATTGTTTCCTTTCTTTCATGAGTGGCTTCCATGTATTCAACTTTTGTAGTTGAGAGTGTCACTACAGACTATATTTTTCTCATCCAACTGATTTCTCCTCTAAACAGGTTAAACACATACCCACTTGTAGATCTTCTGTGGTCCAAATCTCCAACCCAGTTTGCATCCACAATGTTAGAAAAAGAGGATCACAACGTAATAAAATAAAACACAAAAGATACACAATACAATAGAGACATATATATACGTGGTTCACCCAATATGGGCTACATCCACCAGAGAAATTAGCAGGTCCTTCCTTTATTATTATCCAACAAATGAAGGGATACAACCTACAACACAATCGTTGTAACTTCCTCTTCTTTTTCCCACAATCTCCTCTCTCATAATACAATATTCAAACACATCCATCATCGCAACACAATTCCCTCATACATAAAAGAGGTTTCCTTCTAGGGAAAAAAAACCCTAACATGAATTCTACCATTAGATTTGCGACATTATAATTAACGGTCTAGATTGACTATGAACTTACAATATTTTACAAGGCAATTTTCCCAAAAAATTATCTTTGGGGGGCTCCAAAATGTGTCATTGCCCCCTCAAATCCCCATGATGACAAATGTGGGGAGGAAATCCCCCCCACACACACCCCCCCTGTCAAGGAATGGGATCCAAACACGGCTGAAACGAGACCTTTGAATGAGGGAGATAATCAAGCTCCACAACCAACAATCTCCCACTTGCATACTGATCACAACAACTCCATTGATGTTGTACCTATCAGACTATGATCCACCTTTGAACTGAAATTTTGTTCATCTTTACCTTCATTCTTTAAGGCCAACCGAAACTGAGAAGGAACTCAGTTTCTCCATAGTTACTACCTTTGTTAACATGTCTGCAGGATTCTGGCTAGTTTGTATCTTTTCCAGCTTCAATTGTCCATCTTCTAAAACGGATCACATGAAATGGTACTTGAGTTGTATATTTTTAGTCTTAGAATAGAAGGTTGAGTTCTTTTCAAGATGAATGGTACTCTGGATGTCATAGTACAAGCTATTGTTCTCCTGTTGCTTTCCCAATTCCTCCATAAACCTATGTAACCAAATAATCTCTTTACTAGTCTATGTAGCAGCAATATACTTTGCTTCCATTGTTGAAAGTGCAACAACCTTTTGCAATTTCGAAATCCAAGTTATTATTTTTCCACCTATAATGTAAACATACCATGTGGTGCTCCTCCTACTATATTTTTCACCTACCATATATGAATCAACATGATATCCCTTTAGAATAGTGTTTGAACTTCTAAAACATAATACATGAGTAGTAGTGCCTCTCAAATACCTGAGAATCCACTTTACCATCTCCCAATGTTCTTTACTTGGATTGTTCATATACCTGCTCACAACTCCCACTGCATGTGCAATATCTGGCCTTGTGCACACCATCGCATACATAAAACTGTCAATTGTTGATGAGTAAAGGACCCTGGACATGTATTTTATCTACTCATGTGTCTTGGGACACATTTCCTTGGTTTATTTGAAATGGATGGCCAAAGATGTACTAACTTGTTTTTCATTCTACATTATAAACTTCTCCAACACCTTCTCTATGTACTCACTCTAAGACAATGCCAATTTGCGATTTTTCCTATCTCTTGTTATTATTATACCAAGGATTTTATTTACAACACCCAAATCCTTCATTGAAAATGAATTAGTTAACTTCATTTTGAGCACATTTATATCATGCATGTTAGACCCTATAACAAGCATGTCATATACATACAATATCAAAACAATATAGCTTCTATTTTATAGCATCTTAAAATAAACACGGTGATCAGAATGACATCTACTATAACCTTGTTTTGTCATAAACCTATCAAATTTCAAATACCACTGCCTTGGATCTTGCTTCAGGTCATACAAGCTCTTCTTCAACCTGAATACCAAATTCTCCTAACCTTTGACCTCATACCCTTATGGTTGTTGCATATAAAAATCTTCCTCTAAATCCCCATGGAGAAAAGTTTGTTTTACATATAACTATTGAAGATGCAAATCTTCTACTGCCACAAGACTTAAAATAGTCCTAATTGAAGTCATTTTAACAACATGAGAAATTATTTCATCAAAATCTATACCTTTCTTCTATGCAAACCCCTTTACAACAAGGGTGGACTTGTATCTCTTTTTGCCTCCATCTTCTTCCTTCAACCTGTAAACCCATTTACTCTGCAATGCTCTTTTTTCTGCAGACAACTGAACCAAGTCTCAAGTTTGGTTATTTACCAAGGATTCAATTTCCTCTTTCATGCCTTGCTCCCACTTCTTTTTAGTGTCTTCCTGCATTGACTCTTCATAACTTTCTGGTTCACCATAATCAATCAACAATAAATAATACAATGAAGGAGAGTATCGTTCAGGGGGTATACTTAACCTGGTAGATATTCTAATAAAACTTGCAAAAGTTTGAGTTACTTGTTGCTCCTGTTGTTGTACATTTTGATTTTCTAGAACCTTTGGAATTTCATTTTCTTTGATTTCATCAAGCACTATTTGTTGTACATTTTGTGTTTTCCTTTTCCTATTTCTTTCTCTACAATTTATCTTTGTACATGACCTTTTCATTGAATACCATCTCTACTCTTAATGATTTTGTGATTTTCATAATCTCATAAGTGATAACCAAAATCATAACACTGTATCCAATAAAGATACACTTCTTGGATTTTTCTTCAAGCTTTGTTCTATTTTCTTTATCAATATGGATAAATGCTTCACAACCGAAAGTCTTTTGTTTTACATAAATACAGTGCTCACTCAAATCCAAATCAATTTGTTTGAGATATGGAAATAAATTCCTTTTGTGAAGTATCTGCACCCCCTTCGCACTCATGTGTCCAAGCCTATGATGTCACCGTGTTGTATCCACTCTTATAGAATCTAAAGAGATAGAAGAGTCAACATTACTAGTACATAAATACAATGTACCTATTTTCTCTCCTTTTGATATAACCAGTGATCCTTCAGTAACCTTCCACGCTTTTTTTGTAAATGTGGATATACAACCTTCACTTGCCAATTGCCTTGTTGAAATTACATTTCTTCTTAGATATGAAACATGTCTCACCTCTTTCAGCAACCATTGGTTTCCATTCTTTTTATTTATGTGTACCTTACCCATTCCAACAATTTTACATGGTTCATCATCACCCAAATAAACCTGTCAAAGATCACCTTGAACATAAACCTAAAAATATTTCCTATGGGGTGTGGCATGAAATGAATCCCCTGAATCTAATACCCAAGAATCAATAATATTATCTAAAGAAACAATAAAAGCATCTTGTAACACATCACCTGCTAAATTTGTTTCCCGATTTTTTTTTTCTGTTGTCCATCACCTTTTTTCTTTGGAGATCTATAGTCTTTCTTCAAATGTCCTTTCTTCCCACAACTCCACCACTCTATATTTTCTAGTCTGGACTTGGATATTCCCTTCCTAGACTTCCCATGGTTCCTTTGGATCTTTCTTCTTTCCCTTTGTCTTACTATGTTCTCCATGTTCAACGCATTACATGATGTCTCTCCTACTCTTTTCCATCGCATTTCTTCACTAAGTATAACACCAACATCATCAAATTTCAGAGTGTTTGAATCGGAGACAAAATTACTTACAACCATGACAAATTCATTCCATCTTTTTGGCAATGAGAAAAATATTATAAGAGCCATAACCTCATCATCAAAGGTCACTCCTACAAAACTTAGTTGATTTGTAAATGCATTAAATTCATATAAATGATCGACAATAGACCTACCTTCTCACACCTTCATATTAAATAAGCGCTTCATAAGAAATTCCTCGCTCGAGGTCGAGGGCTTTTCATATAGTTTATTAATGTCTTCATCAAATCCTCCATTGTCTTTTCTTTTGAAATGTTGAAGGCCAACAATGTTTCCAGGCGCAATTCTATCATTCCTAGTTCCTTTCTGTCAAGAACCTCCCATTCTTCATCCTTCATACTCGTCGGCTTCTTTGTTTTTCCATCCAACTGCAAGAAAAGATCCTTCTGATATAGATAGTCTTCCATTTGCATATTCAATAACTGGTAGTTTGGGCCATTAAATTTCTTGATCCTAAACATTCCATCTTTTGCCATTGCTCCCACTTGAACTAGGAACCCTATTTTCCTGCGAGTTACATTTTTGTTTAATTTCCAATTATTAGAAAAAAAAAGATCGCAGAGCAATAAAATAAAACAAATGCGGAAATAAAACACAAAATATACACAATAAAATAAAGACATAGATATGCGTGGTTCACCCAATATGGGCTACATCCACCAAAGAAATTTGTAGGTCCTTCCTTTATTATTATCCAACAAATGAAGGGATACAACCTACAACACACCCGTTGTAACTTCATCTTATTTTTTCTCACTGTATTCTCTCTCAAAATACAATATTCACACACATCCATCGTCAAAATATAATTCTCTCATACATAAAATAAGGTTTCCTTCTAAGGAAAAAAACAAACCCAAACATAACTTCTACCATTAGATTTGTGACCTTATAATGAACGGTGTAGATTGACTACGAAATTACAATATTTTACAAGACAATTTTTTCAAAATTTTATCTTTAGGAGTGTTTCCCCTGAACCCCCACCAAAGGGGGTTCCAAAATCTATCGCTTTCACCCCTAGATCCACCTTACGACATATGTGGGGGGGGGGGGAATCCCCACCACACTCCCCTGTCAGGAAATGGGATCTAAACACGACTGAAACAAGACCTTTGAATCAGAAAGATAATCAAGCTCCACAACCAACACACAAAGCCATGAATGTCCAACACTCTGTCCAATTGTGGTCCTCCTTGGTAGAACAAATCATAACTAGTAGTGTCACGCAAATACCTGAAAACCCTCTTTGTTGTTGTCCAATGCCCCTTCCCTGGTTTTGACATATATCTGCTCAAAACTCCAACTGCATATTCAATGTGTGGTCTAATACATAGAATTTCATAGATCAAACTGTCAATTATATTGACATATGGAGCATGAGACATGTCCTCTTCCTCTCCATGTGTCTTCAGACAACTTTACACCTACAGGAATAGGAACCATGATCGGTTTACATTCCTTCATATTAAACCTCTGTAATATTGTCTCGACATATTTCCTATGATTTAACCAGAGTTTCATGTTTTCCCGATCTTTTAATTTCCATGCCCAAAATGAAATTTGCAGCACTAGGATCCTTCATTTCAAATTTAGAGGACAACTGATTTTTCACATCCTGGATAATCTCCTTGTATCTTCCTATCAACAACATATCATTCACATACAAGACTAAATAAATAAGATGATCACCGATTAATTTGAAATACACACAGTGATCCTCAAACAGTGATCCTCTTTGCTCCTTGTATCCGTGGTGATTTCTTTAACCCATACAAGGACTTTTCCATCTTGTATAGCAACTCTTTCTTTCCATTCACAACAAATCCTTATGGTTGCTTCATGTATATTTCATCTTCCAGATCCCCATGTAGGAATGTTGTCTTCACATCCATCTGTTCTACTTAAAAATAAAACATGGAAACAACAAATAAAAGAAATCTAATAGAAGTTAACTTGGCAACAGGGAAAAAAATTCACTAAAGACAATTCTCTCTACCTGGGAATAATCTTTTTCTACTAACCGAGCTTTGTATTTTTCCACTCTACCTTATGCATTCAACTTCTTCTTAAACATCCATTTTCTACCAATGGGATTTCTTCCAGTCAAAAAATCCATTACATCCCAAGTCTCATTCTTATCCAAGGATGCCATATATTCAACCATGGCCTTTTTCCAGATTTTTCCATCCTCTGAATCCACTGCCTCCCTAACAGTTCTAGGATCATCATCAGTAACAGACAAAAAAAAAATCGAATGGAAATCGAGTGGAGTATACATTTCCAGTTGCCTTCTTTCCCAAACTAATCTCCTCAATACTGGAGTATGAGAATCTTCTTCTTATTATTCATGTTCTTTTGTAGAGTATGATTCATCATCATTTAAATCAAACTCTATTTTCTTTGGTTCTTCCTTCCTTGGTAGGACTTCATGTTTGACAACATCTTTGATTTCTCTAAATACCACATCTTGGTTATACACTCCCTTCTTAGTTTTTGGGTTCCAAAACTTATAACTTTTCATACCATCTTTATATCCAATAAAGATAAATGTTTCAGTATTTTTATCTAGCTTATTCTTGTTTCCCTTTGGAACGTGAACATAGGCCTCACAACCAAATAACCAGAGATGTGTGAGAGAGGGTTTCTTACTAGTCCATACCTCATGTGGAGTCTTGTCATCCAGTGATGATGAGGATGATCATTTGACTAGGTGTTGACAGGTCTAAATTCGCCCGACAACAGTAAGGCGTTCTCCTGGGTAAGAAGTCCCAATTAGACCTATCACCATTTGGAATAGGGAACCCATCTGGATTCTAGCCTGACAACCATTGTTGGTTGGCTCTACCAGTTGTGTCCTGGTACATCGATGAGGGTGAGTGATGGGTGGTTGTGTAAACAGAAGATGTAGATGAATATTATCTTAATGCAAGTCTAATCTAGTTCTAATCTACCCTATTCTATATACGAGCGAACTATAGTAACCGAATGAGTTGTAATGAAACTAAACTATGCATAAACCCCAATCAGATATCTTTCATGAAGGCGCATAGTTAGAAACATGTGCATACAAGTCTATAACCAGAATAGTCTAAGTCACCTTTCTACATACATTCACAACTAATTCTCTCAAGACATGTAATATAAGAAAGAGTAAAAAAACTGCAAGAAGACATATATTGCATCAGAATAGTCCATAAACAAACATTATCTTACAGCCCATGTGAACAACAAACATTTTTCTTGAAATAGTTCGTAGAAAAATAACTACACATGAAACTACTTCTATCTATCAAAAGTTGGCCCTAAGGACTTCTCCACATTAACAGTTTCAACAATAGTACATGAAAACTCCAAGGACAACTCTCCAATTTTAGTTGACACTGTATTCCCAAAGTAGTTCATAAATGTACAATGTTTGAAGAGCCAATAAATCCCCTTCTTTGGGTTCAGTTCTAGTATTTATTGAGCTTCAATAAGACTTTTGGCCTTTCATCTCCCTCTGTGACCTTTCATCTTGCAATTTTTCTCCTCATCCTCTTTGTGATGATGAGTAACAAGGAAAACAGTTACATTTTGAATTTGTCTCCTAGCGTCAGTGGACCATCATGGATTTGGCCATAGTGCACCTTGTTCATTGTAATGCTTGGCTTGGGAATTAGGGCATCGATATTCAAAGGGTTCAAACTCCTTCTTCAGTAGTTAGAGCTTGGTTCCCCTCACTGATTCCTATTGCTATAACAATCGACATCATTTTACTGTTTTATTTTCTTTGGTTGTGGATAGCATTGCAAGAGTGTGTCTTCCTCTAGGCATTGATACCTAACACCGTTCAACATACAATATATGAGAGTAAATAAAAATAAACCATAAATACTAATCATTATAATGCATATGAATGCAACATAAAATAATTGGAATGTCAAGTAAGCTTATGTGGATTCAATTCCTGGTTTGTCAACTCATGATTGAGGTGTTGGGTTTTTCAGGGATGCCAACAGTGTACTATATATTCATATAAAAATATGTATACCATGTGTTAGTAATTTCTCAAATCATATAACCAATAAGTTGTATATATCTGAAATACCTTTCCATTGGTATAAATAACGTGAAAATCGAGCACCCGAGTCAAAAGTTATGGTCGATTTATGAAATACATTTTTCTTAGTTTCAGAGGAGTTAGTACTAACTCCTCTGACTTGTTCGAAGGAGTTAATACTAAATCCTCTGATATATTTAGTATTAACTCCTATATCTTTCCATGGAAGGAGTTAATACTAACTCCTTTGACTTGTATCAAAGTGTTTTGAACTAACTTCTCTAATATGTATGAGAGGAGTTTGTTCTAACTCCTCTGATATGTATTAGAGGAATTGAAGGGAAATATTTTGAATCACTTCGGAGGATTAAAAGGGAACTTCTCCTTCTGGGGAAAGAAAAATTGGAAAACAAAATATAAGTGTCGAACTGGAAAGAGACAATGAGAGCTTGAGTTCGAAAGCCCATAACTTCCTCATACGATGCTCAATTGAGGTGTCATTTTTTGCAATGTGGAGAACACAGAAAGACACTTATATCAAAATAATTGAATATGTTGTTCCATCATTTGAGTGGATCCATGTCTAATGATGCCCATGACTATCAAGGCTTATTTGGAGGGAAATCCTAAACGATCGTTTTGGCACTTTCTGACCTCGGATTTTGATTTCGTCAGTTGCGTTGGAATCGTAATGGAGAAAAAAATACAATTGGCCTGCTTTAGGGATGAAAAAATCACTTTGACGGATGCCAAAAATTTGCGTCCAAAGACATTTTTTAATGAAAGTTCAGGTCTCGTGTTCTTTGTTGCTTCACAAAAATTTAATTTCGTTAGTTGTTGGGTCTTTTGTGATGTACAATATCATGATCCACCCATTGAGATTAAGTTTATGTGTTAATAGCACACAGTTATAAATCCTCCAAAACTTTCAACTGACATCTAGTGCACTTAGCACTGTCTAGGAGATGAAAGGACCAAATTTCTCCCAAAATGCGTTTCATAACCAACGCAAGACCTATAAGTGTTTTGATTAACATATCTGATGTTAGACGAGGCTTCCACAATGAATATTAAGTTGTAACATCAAGAAACGAAAAACAAACAAGATAAAACCATGTGCGTAAAGAAATCCATTGGGAACACTAAAACTTGATTATGACTGTGATCTAAAGCAAATCAAGTGAGATAGGAAATTATTGACCAATTGTCTAGATAGGCATTGAGATTTTAGTCATTGGAAATGTAAGGGGATTGACTGATGAATGAAAAAAGAAAGGATCTGAGCTAGGAGGGGGACGAGATAAGACTTAAGGAGAAAGTGGGCTACGTTGACCTGATCAAGGTTGGCAAGAGGAAGAGGATTGTCTTCGATGTTCTCAACGACGACGAGGGGTCGACATCCTTCCGTTGACACATTTGAGACAAGAGAGGGAAAATTGTCAATAGGTAGCATGTTGGGAAGAAGAGGTGAACCCCGTCAATAAGAAATGTAATGAAGCAAAAGGGAGAGATCGTCATTGTTATGTGATGCAACAGTGCAAGTAGAAGAGATTCAACTGGTGAAAGGAATGTGTGTGATGAATATAATAATGTGACCAATATTGATGAGACAACATTGACCATTTGAACTTCATCGATAATGAATATGTGTGTCAGTGAGGTTTGGTGGAAGCGCAATAGCCAAGTTCAAAGGGAGGTGGCTTATGAATTGGCGAAGGAATCAATGGCATGCCAATATAGAGGTGAAATAAAATATGCATTTTTCGATGCATTATGTGTCAATGCAGGAAGAGGGAATTTGCAGAAGCATGGATCATCGGGAATAAGTGATCTTGAGGAGTAACTCAACATGATGAGGTAGGGAGAGGGAGAGGAAAATTTGAGCATAGCCATTTGCGCAAGGGAGAGAGTGTGGGGTTTCTAGTTGGAAAAATTTAAGGGGGCCCCCAATTTCTTGTCTTGGAGAAGGGATAAGACAAGAAAATTGGGAGGTTATTGTGTGGGCACAACACCAGGTAACATGCAATACAGATTGTCTCTGCTCATAATTCATGTTATAACTTGGCACCACTGAGCATGCACCTTGTTTTTTTATCAGTGTCATGTTCATCCTTTCTGCAACTCCATTATGTTGAGGTGTGTATGGAGTAGTATTCTACCTTTCTATACCACACTTCTTACATAATTTTTCGAATTATTTTCCGCATAACTCTCCACTATTATCCATCCTTATCACCTTAATTATTTTCTCTGTTTGATTCTCCACAAGAGCCTTAAACTCTTTAAACCTGTCAAATACTTCAGATTTCTTCCTAAGAAGATATATCCAAATATTCCTCCTTACGTCATCTATAAATGGGACATAGTACACAATTTTTCTCAGTGACAGAACCGACACAAGTCTAAACACATAATTTTTCACCAACTACAAAATTCTCTTTGCCCTCATTGCACCATAGGGTAATCTTACCCGATTTTGCTTCCCATATACACAATGTTCAAAAAAATAAAAATCCAGAGAGTAGTTAGACATACCTTCAACCATATATTTATTTACCAAATACTTAGACTGATACCAAGTCCCCAACTTATCCCATAATGCCTTGGTTGTAGCTTCCCCTAACACATTCAGTAGTACCGAATCTGAGAGACACAATAGGGTTGTTCTCTTCAACTTTCGATCCAAATTTTTCAGTATTCTTATGACGTTCCTATAGGTGTATTATCTAGATCCACCGTGATCCACTGATCTTTGTCTACCGACTAATCTTCCATCTTAAGCTTACACAGCTCAAAACTTTTCTCATTAAATTTATTGATCTCTATTTTCGAACTACTCGCCATTTATTTTCACCTGAAGAATCAATATCGTAGATCTCCCACTATAACAAGGCCTATCACAGACCTGATCCAAACCCTTAGTGACAAAGGCATCCCCCTGGAGCCAAAAACATCTCTAATACCAAATGTATATTTTAACCTTGTACAATTAATTACTGCAAATAGATTCTTAATAAAAAACAAAAATGATTCAATGGAACACACACATTACACATATATTTTACCTTGGAAAACAATAAAAATGTTTTGAGTTGAACCTCTTATATTCATCATACATAGCCACAATACAATTCCCTCATGAAAAAAGAGATTTTCTTTCTTGGGCAAAAACCCTAACATAACTTCTATCGCCATATCTGCGACTTTATAATGAACAGTCCTGATTGACTATGAAATTACAATATTTTACAAGTCAATTTTATCAAATTTCCTTAGGGGCTCTGCCCTCGAACCCCCGACAGAAGGGGGTAGGAATACCTGCACATGAATTAGGAATATAATCAAGCTCCATAACCAACACCCCTGTGACCCCACAACCAACACTAGGTCTAGTCATGCAAAGAATATAACACATACCCAACACATTGAAGGTAGATTGATGCAACAGACATCAGTGTGAAGCAATTCCAATAGGTTTTGTGCTCGCCAAAATTTTCCAGAGTCGAATGGTGCCTGATGATGCTTCCCAAGCGCTACGAGGAAAATCACTCTATGGCATGGGGTAAACCACAAAAAATTGAATGACTACATAAATCAACTCTAATATCAAGTATGATATATAAACAAACATGCTAACAAGACAAGATAAAGATCCTACCTTGTCCGGACGTTCGATGAAGACCATCGTTGAGCACTCAACTCAAATCTATATACCTGCAAATTGTCCTCAACAACCAATATACGCAAGCATGTGGTGATAATATATAAAGTTAGCACATATAATAACATAATCCATCAATATTCATAACAAATATGCCCATGGAATAATAATTCAAATATTTGCAAGACATTAATTGTACGAGAAACGAGTATTTCTATTAAAATATGATCAACAGAAGTGTATGAATGACAAACTTTTGTGTCGGTACGTCTCGAAACTGAGAAACTAAGTCCCTTCCAGCTGGGCCTCCACCACTTCAATCATCCACCAAAGGCAAGTTCATATAAGAGAGACAATGAGGCTCTCCATGAAAATGGGAAGAGCTTGGGGGTTGAACAATGTGTTCAAACGTAAAAGGACAGAGGGATGTAGACTCAATATGAAGTGAATAATTTCTCCAGAGTAACTTTTCTCTCAAAAGGTGAATTCTTCTCCTTTTTCCACTCCTTGGATATGGCCCATTTATATCCTTCAAATGGAACTGAAGGGTCAAGTCAAAACCTTTCCAATATATGGAAGGTCAAGTATCATGGATCTCGTGACGTGACATGGAAACCTAACACTATTTTTTTAATTTTGGGCACAAAACCGGATGTACACGGGTTGTAATGGTGCAACCTGTGTATACTCAAGCTATATAGTTGTTAGGGCGCACATATGTGGAAAAATATTATTTTTATCTTTGGGAATTGCAAAAAGGGACTTCAAGTCTGCATAGGGAAATGGAAAATGCCTTTTGAGAAAGTTGCATGGGGCGAGGAAAATATTTCTATAACACCAAGCATGCAACCCATATAGACTCCTTCAAGGGGAAATACCTTTTGTAGACCAACAACCATGTTTTGAGTTTCCAGTGCCTGGAAACTTCAAAAATTAAGATGTCCAAGTTGGTCATGCCAGATTCGAATTTGATCGTCGGTGTGAGCAATAAGTGTAGTCAGTTCAGTGTTAGGTCAAGTCATGTCATGAAATTTATACAGAATTTCCATCAAGTTGAGAAGAATGTAAAAAACAATCAACTTGTCTTTATTCAAATCACGAACATAGAACCGAACTGGCAAAAATTCCACAATCTTTCCTATCTGTGTCAACTAAGCAACAAACAATATATTGGCATTGAAGTTTAACACGTGATAAACATCAAAAATCTTCCTATGCCGACATGCAACATCACCTTGACCAACAACATCCAGAGAAAAATCATCAGCAACATAAATTCTCCTCTCATTAGCTTCATCCAACCACGTGAACAAGGAGGCATCCTTTGCCATGTGATGAGTGCACCCACAGTCGACTACCCATTTGTTTTTCATAGAACGAGACATCAAGGCCTGATAATTCCTGACTTGGAAGGTGAAATTATCAGCAGGTTGGTATAAAACATGCACGTCTCCTTCAAGGTGTTTAACCTTGTCCTCTAAATTGTTTCGCTTATTATAGCATACTTTCTCTACATGTCTAGTCTTTCCACAGTACTGACATGTATTCTTATATCGACTTCGTTGGGGGGAATTTGTTTGTTTCTATGATTTTTGGTCACGGTATGTAGGTTTCTGTGTAAATGCATCAAACCATACCCTATCATCGGGATCCATATTTTTTGTGTGTTTTCCATTTGGTGTGGAAATTCGACGCGAACACATCGAATGGTGTTCTCAAATTCATCGGGACTAGCTCAATGAGTTTTCCATCCTTCTTCTGATATTATTTCGACATTCGTCCAATTTCAATTGGATTTCTTTGACACACGTCAAATAGTCCTCCTTTCTATCAAAAGAATGAGGATCGAGAGAGATCAACTATTTCTCCAACTGCATGACGTGGCTATCGTTGACTCAGTGGAACATCGACTTTAGTTTCTTCTAGAATTGATGAGGGTAGTCAATTCCACTGAGGTGAAATCAAATCTCTCGCTAGATGAAGGTCATGATGATCCCTACATCGTTATCCTTCTTTCCATCAACAATGAATTGTGTCTCATTGTCTTTTGGATCTAAAATCGCAACCTTCGTATACTGCCACAATCCTTTTCTCTTCAGCAGGATTTCTATATTTGATGTCCATACTGCATAATTTCATCCATTTATAACAACATGATCAATATTCAAATCCATATTCAATATTTAGATAGAAACTGGTATGTTTCAATAAGTTCCAATCAACAAACCACCAGCCCAAAGTCAATCACACAATAGATCTGACTCAATAAGGTTTGCAAATAACATGTCGAGGTTATAAACCATTGGCTCTGATACCATGTTGGGTGTTATCGCATAGTTTGTAGTTTGGAGAAAGCCCAACCCATGACACAAATGCGAGACACAACTGGGAACACCTATCACTATCACCTCAACAGATGTCCCCCTCGTTTTAGTGAAGGACAAGTCCAACATAAAGGAGGCTTCCTGGGTGACACTAGGGGAATTGTGATGTGAATATATAAGAGCTTGAAGAATGCCCCTATAGGTCAAGGTCGAGGATGTAAATGAGTCTTGAAAGAGTCTTATGAATTGGTAAATGGTTACCAGGATTATGTACCTACAAAACAATGTTAGACGTGTCTGGAACAAGACAATATATGATGATTAAAGCCTCAAAACCTATATGTGTGTGTGTGTGTGTGTGTGTGTGTGTGTGTGTGTGTGTGTGTGTGTGTGTGTGTGTGTGCAGTAAATAAACTATGATAGCTGCAAATTAAACTATCAAAATCAAGTGTATGATGTTGGAAAAGCTAGAAATTAGTAGACAATCTTCCAATATTTAAACCAAGACTTTGATAGAAATTAGAGGGATGTTAATGAATGTTATCAACATAATTTTATAACAGCCTTATGGTTGTAGCAAATTGTTTCTACAACAACAATTTATAGCCACTAAAATGAACAAGTAATCCACCCAAACATGCCCTCAAAGAGTAGATCAATTATGACAGCTTGCAAGTAAATTTCAGCGGTAGAAAAGTTGTAAAATAGTGAGAGAGATTAAGTTTGTTGCAGCCCTAATGGTGGTAGCTTAATGATTATTACAAAAACTTAATTTCTTGGGAAATCAAGATGCCCTTAAGGCATAAGATAGCTTAAAGCATGTAAAATTTAATTCCAAACTTGAACAATTCAATATCTTTGAAATCACGTTTACCAATGCACAATATTCAATCTCCAATGCAAATATTAGTGTCTTATCTATTGGATAATGAGTATCTTGTTTTTGAGCTAGGTTTTAGCACTCATCTAGGGGTGTAAGTATTTTTACTCCCTGGAGAAGATAAACCTTAGCAAGCTCTTTCTACAAGGGTGTAAACCCTTTTACTCCTTGAAGCAATCCTTTTTTAGTCTTTTCAATAACAATAAAAGAGAAATCCTTAATGGAGGATGTATGCCCTTATACTCCTCCAATGATTTGACAAGATAACCTTGAAATAAAAAAGAAACACATATAATTGCAGAAATTCCTTACCTAATCCAAGAGATAGCATGAAAAAACCCTTACTTATCAAGACATTCCATTCAATTTCCAAGAGAAAGAGTCCAAGAGAATTCACTAGCCTTTATTCCACCAATAGACAAGTAAATCATTTGTATTGCACCAAAGACAAGAGAGAGCGAATTGCCCAAATATCATGAAAATTTCAGCCAAGAGTTATGTAATTCTCAAGTGAGTTGATAATAAAATGAAAATGAGATGGCCTCTATTTATATGAGGCCATCTAAACCAATTTTTTCCACATAAAAAGTCAACTAGAAATTAAAATAGGGTTGACCCCTTTTATTTGTCTTTACAACTTACAAAAATTAAATTTCCATAAAGTGAAACCCTCAAAAGTGTGATGTCGTGCCCTAGAAGGGTGATGTTGAGCATCCAACTAAGACATTGAGCCTCTATATGAAAATGGTTGGGTCTCCTAGGGCCATGTGTCAATATCCCATGTGATGGAGTTTCCCGTCATGCATATTCTTCCTTCAAGCCACATCAAACCACCTCTGGAACGACCAAGCCAACTAAACCCTAGCCTCCACATGACATCGAGGATATAGGGAGTGATTTCCTATGCCTCCAAAGTCCAGCGTCCAAATGGAAATGGATATGATTTCATCCTCTAATGTTGTCCAAGTGCCTCTAAAGGAAATGTACATCATCTCAAGTGCACAATGGCTATAGGGCCATCTTCCCATCCAGTGGGGTATGGTGTCCATCCTTGGGGTATTCAACCTCCCATGAAGGTCAAAATGGCACAATTCCTCCATGGATATTTTTTCACCGAGAAAGGTCATGTGAAGACAAACAAGTACGCCCTCCAAGAGTCCACAAGCCACATGTATTATTCCAAGTAAGCCACATTTAATAAAATAACTACCTGAACATGTGCATTAAATCACCCCTTTTCAAACTAAACAAATGCTCAAATACCTTATAAAATTTGTCAAATTTAGGTATGGGAGGGTTGTCATGGTGCCCTATTGGGTAGATCAATCCCTAAGTTAAGGAGTGTTTCCCAAGAAGACCCTCTCTAATTCATGTAATGAGTATGAAGTGGATGTGGTTAAGACTTTTGGGCATGGGTTCCCTGACATATCAAGGGCTCATATTGTCTCATATATGGGTGCCTTTGTAGAGGGTGTGTTGCATCCTTTGTTTTCAATGCAACATTTTTCCAAGCCCCTTTATTATCGTTAATTTATTATGGTCCAAAACATTGATTTCTATGTGCAATGGAAAGTAAAGAACATTACAATGCCACTTGAAGCTAGGAACACATTGAGTGCCATGTGCATGGAAAAAAAAAGACACCGCAAATGCACTCCCCCAACAAGTGAGGCATTTATTAATTAGGTGTTTCCTCTTTCTAAAGGTCCTTGATTTTTTATGGAGAAGTGTTTCATTTCTCTCAAGACCTTAGGGCGAGCATCTAAAAGGATAATATGTGGCTTTTAAATTTTGTTGGCTACAACATCTCTGGGCCTTTAGACCCTTCTTCCCATGAAATGAGGTACAAGACCTTCTTTGGGTCAGTGAGCTCAAAAACCCAAAATATGAGGAAACAAAATGGAAGAGGTGTGGAAAATGGTGAGTATGTGCATGAATGGTACGATGACCCTTCAAGGAGATTCCGCAGTAGCAACTATTTTCCCGAGGGTGACCCACTTACTAGGAAACCATGTCAACCACCAAGGTGAAGTGAGGAAAAAGGTATAATTTCCATGAAAACATTTTCATAATCAATAAATGACTCTTCTCAACATGTTTAAATGATTCAATTATTAAAATGACACTTACCATGAGACCAAACTTGTTACCTCATGAAACAATACTTATTGTCCTTTCTAGGCCATGTTGGTGTGGCAGACGTTACTGTTTTTAATGAATGGTGATGTGTGGTGATAGTAGGGGCTCTGTATGCTCATCTAGCTCTTGACACTCCATGTCTTCAACCTGCGGGCCTTGAGACATCATCTCCTTAGTTACAACTAGCCTAGGGGTGTAACATATGGCTCCTACATGGGGACATGTGCTCATTGTAGAGTACATGAGAACCTCAACATCTCCTGGTAAAACCTTTCCCTACACATACTCAGGCAAAAATATCAAAGCAAAGAGGGGTGGCTTGCTCATACTTTAGTCATATAATCAAAACTTTCAAAAATCCAACTATTCATTACAAATAAAAAGTTTCATTTTTTCAAAAAATTCTAACTAACATATAATATGATTCAAGAAAAAGTATCACAACAACTATGTTTAAATGAAAATAAAACAACATGTAAAGTAAAGCATGAAAGCAGATGCAACTACACTAGGATGAACACGCAAATGAAAATGCAAGAAAGCAAAATGACCTACCTACTTTGTAACACACCCAACCCCCTAAGTACCATTTTTAAGGGATGGGGTATTAAAATTTATATTCCCTTAGACATATTAGAGTCCCCTTTCTGATGGAAGCATCATCCTCTACTCGTTAAGAGCTTTTCAACGACTATAATTTTGCTCAAAACCAAGCTCTGGGTCAAAAGTTATGGCCTCCCAAACTTCTTGGACCTCATTTATCAAGTGCCACCTCACTATGATGTTGCATCCACGTGGTTTCCTAGCTCTCATGTTGTCTGGCATGGTGCTTTCCACATGGCTCACCAACCCATAGTTATGATCCCATGTAACCTCATGTCATCATCATTGGGAATTTCATTTCCATGGGTTACAAATACCCCAACTAAAAGTTTCGATGACACCCAGTTAATCAGGCATCTTCCTAGATTCGATGATTCACAAGTTGATCATCCAATAGCTCTGATTAAATCAATGAATCCAACTTTTGTGGGGGTTAACACCCCTTCCATATGGTTTCCTTGATCTGGTGGTCCTCACGTCGTTCATCCAATGGCTCTGGTTGATTCGACGATGCTAACATGTGCAACAATTACTACTCACCCCTTCTCACTGCTAAAACTAATGGAGGGACCCCATGGTAAATCAACGGTTCATACTGAGTCTTCACCCTACGTTGACCAATGGTCCTAATCTCTCCTCCTTTCATCATCATCAGTGTTTCATAAAAACGCCTAACAGGTCCACCCTTGAACCCTAACGACATTGCACCTAGATCAACGGTTCATATATCATTGTAGCATCCTCGCCAAAATCAACGACTCCCAATGTTTCCCCAATATATTTCATCGTCGACATTCCTCGGTTAATACATAACTCACCATCCTTCTACTCTAACAACCACACCTTGGAAATCAACAGTCGAGATTCACTGGTCCGTAGATCCAACAACCAGAAATCACATGAAGGAACAGAGGACCTCCTCGCCCAATGGGGCCCACTTTTGTCTTGTCGAAAAATCACTTAGTGACACTTTTCACTATTTGGACACGTAGGATTCCATTCTAGAACCCTCACATCATCATGACATCATCACATCCTCTCATAGCTTAGGTGATACCTATGACAGATCGACGATTATTGTCACACCTCACCACTCGCTGATCAACGGTCTAGATTACTCATTTTTCTTGAGATAACACTTTTCCTGAGAAAGGGAATATTCTTCAATGCTTTTGCTTCAAAGTGTAAATAAAATGGTGAAACATTTCACTTCAACATAAACAACTACGAAAGACTTATGCATGCACTCCTAATATTTCGGCATGAAATTCGATAATAAAAGGGAATATTCTTTGATACCTTTATAACAGAGCCAAAATTAATCTTTCAAGGTTCCTCCTCTGATAGTTTTAGCTCTGATAGATCAACGGTTCATATTAATTCAGAGTTTCAGAGTACCTGTGCAACCTTGCACTCTGATGGACGGTCTGAATCTCCTCTCAAAGTTCCTCCTTCGGATTTTTTCAACGACCTGTCGAGAGTTTCCCTCAAAAGTCCACACCGACCAACTCTGTTTAACAGATTTCACCTCGAAGTAATGGCATCTAGATCCAACGGTGGTGAATATACTACCTCCATACTATGATGGATCGATGGCTCTAGTCAGTTCAGAGTCTCATCTCAGCCTAACCATTGACTACTATGATTAACAGTAGAGATTTATCCACCTGCAAATCCAACGGTCAATGATTTAGGTGACCCTCCAAAGGCCTAAGCCCAATAGGGGCCCATCCTTGACCCTTTGACAAATTAGGCACCAAGACGTATTATTCTTAAATATGTGCAGGTCACCACACTAGCATCCTCGTCACTCTAACTACCAAGTCTAACTCACGATTGAGATCACTTCACCGCTCAATCCTCCGATAAATTCATGGCTATCATTGACTCAGAATAAAACCTCTCCAGGAATCATAGCCTACTCTGATGAATGGATAGGATCAGATATTTATCGAGTTCTGATCAACGGTCCAGATTTTCCATTGGAGTCCCTCCTTCAGAGTGCATTTCCTCCAGAACTACAACTTACTTCGAACAATACCCTGCGATGAATGGGAAGGATCTATTATCTTTCCAGATCAAAAATCGATTTTTAATATTGTTCCTACACTGACTAAGGGTCCAAATCTAACCGTCGAGCCAAATTCACCACCACAATCCTTCGAGGAAAAACAAGAGTTTTCTCTGGTTTAACAGTTCGGTTCAGGACTTAATACATTTCACGAGGATTTCTCTGAGTCCTTTCAAGGCTTAACAAGTTTCAAGAATTCTCTCCTTGGTCTAAGGAACTCCTTTGCCTACCCAGGGTACCTCTACTTCATTTTATCCCGCAAGGTTCCTTTGTTGCAAGGATCCAAACACTGCGACGCACAAGTATGGCACTTAGAATAATATAGGAGTTCAATCCTCCAACAAGCATAACCATTCATGAGTACAACCAAAGGATACAACCAACCATACAATTTCCCTTTTTATTTCAAGTTCAAGGACTCGTCAAGTAATAAACATTCACACTATCAACCAAGCATACATACCCACAGTACACTCACTACTACATATGACCAAATTTGCCACGGTTTTTCATTTCTATTGCCACAAATATCCGTCGCACTTTCCATGAAAGCAAAGACTATTTTTCATGGAACTTTTTTCATCGCTATATCCACGAACCAGTTATTCGTGGAAACAATGATGAAATAAGCCCTCCATGTGTCATCATCCTCAAGATAGTTTTTCCTTATAAAGCGTGGAAATAGCGATGAAACTTCATCGCAATAGGGACAAAAAACCGTGCCAAAGTAAAAAACTTACCAACAGATTACGACGCAGATGCCATACGTGCAACGAAAAAGTGTGGAAAGTTGCGATGAAAAAACGTGGCAATAGCATTGCAAATGTTTAGCAGAGGAAAACTTTACGATGTAGATGCTATATGTGCGATGCAAAACCATGACAAAGTGCGACGAACGTTCGTCGATATTGCCACGCTTCCTTTAGGTTTTAAAAAACAAAAATGGAAACTAAAAATCTGGATGTTGGGATTCGTGATTGATCCTTACTCAATATTTTCATGTGTGATTGACCCTTCAAAGGGTTTCTTATGTGAGAAGGGATTATCAGAGGGGGTTTTCGTACTTATTAGGTGTCTTTCTTAGTGGACCAAAAGGGAAACCCAAGGCACCTTGGGATGAAGGGGAAGATAAAATACATTCCCTTGAATGGATGGTTTTAATTGAGATATTGGGGCTCTGAACTAGAGGTCAAAAACAATTTTGTAGGGGTATCCCAGGGGGACAATATGGGAGATGTGTTTTTTTTAAATCTATCACTATGCTTGTGAGAGTGGTCCAACCCTTTACTTATCCACTTCAATGCACTCACAACCATTAATCAATATTAATATAGACTGGTCACAATAATTAACTTGAATATCAAATTTAACCTATTAATGTGAAGGGATAATCACAACATGAGGTTAAAGGCATTCACTCCCTTTCAAAAACTATGTTTGTAGCTTTTTGGATGAGGAACTTGTAGCCTTGTGGTTGAGTCATTCCCTTACCAAAAAAATGAAGGTTACTCACACTGATATGAATGAAAGAAATCAAAGTTGCTCCCACGAAAAAAGTTGTAACACTTTGAAAGAATGGTAGATCACAACAACAGAGCACTTGTTTAAACAAAGACACTTACACCTATTCAAGTAAAGGTAACTCACCCTATTCAAATGAAGGTACATGATACCATATAAATGAAGAGAAATGGAAATGTTTAACTCGAAGGGTAGTTCACACCAAATCAAGTTAGTGTGATCACAATGTTTTGAAACGAAGGGTGATCACACTACTCTAGGTGATAGTTTCTCACACCACGCTAAATGAAGGATGATTGCACTTGTTGAAGTCGAGGTACTCACATTAATGCCAACAAATGGTAACACATACCACTATAAATGAGTAGGAATCACACATGATGAAGGGGAGATAACAAATATTTCACTTGGAGTAATGAAATTTGGTGGGAAGTAGAACAGCTAGTAGTATATGTTATAGTTTTAATTTCCACCCTGCATGCCAGAAGGGAATCCAGCAGAAGATGAAAGTCAAAATACATTTATTTCTCAGGATTTAGGAATTTTTTTTAGGTTCTTCACGTGGAATATAGGAGAAAACATGCGATGATAGTCATTGGTCATTTATAATGCAACAAGCGATCATCCCTGCAACCTTCTAGATTTGCAAAGTCATGAAGAGGTAAGCAAGGGATCATCTCCCACCATGATTTTATAATTATTATGTAGTGGGGTATATTGAAAGGAATTTCTTATATTCTCACTATTGGGTATGGTATATATTCTAGATTTACCGCATAATACATTTAATTTATCAACCCAGGGGCCTGAATGTTTTATAGGCTATCTTACAGTGTATGCGCAGACTGTGATTCTTCAATATTGATCATGTAAGTAAATAATCATTGTAGTAAAATAAAGAACAAAAACTAGATTATTGGTGCTTAAACATAAATAAATGTAACATTCAAATGAACCAGGATAACTATAAATGAAGAAAAACACACAGATCTAACAGATTACACACAAAACCACAACAAAACTATATCATAAGCTGAGAACACCTGACCAGAAGAGCGAACCCAACTCCGTGATCAGGGCTGCAGTGAACTAACTGCCAAAAAAACTCAGAAAATCAGAAGAAACTCGATTTTCATTAAATAAAACAATATTACATAGGTTGCAGTCTTGATACAGGACAACTCCTAGCTAGCTGACTGACTGGCTAATCCCTTCTCTATCTCTGTTTGACCTTTTATACAATTTGTGGAGCACAGAGCGTCCCAATATTAGGGTAACAACTCTTCCTAAAAATACACAAAGGCCTAACAACTCTTCCTAACATGTCCTCTTTTTCACCTCAACATGTGGACTGCGTTGCATCCTTGATGGCATCATCTTGCCAGACTATGTTTTCTCTGTTCCTGTGAGATTTCAGAGATTAGTGATTCTCTTTGGTAAACCCCCAACAAATCTCTAACATTTTTGAACTAATACACACAATGACATAATAGAGGTGCATTATTACCCTTGTGGTTACACACATCTCCCCCAAACTTTAGTCACGTGCACGTCCTCATGTAGGTCGTCGTTTTCACAGATCTAGGTTGGAACCTTGATACTGGGCCTGAAGTTCTGCTATGTCATATGCCTCAGCCATATCTTTCCCTGGAAACTTATATCCCCCAGTCAATATTATATCCTTCCACCATTCTCTCTGGACCTCGTAATCAGGTTGATATTGATCAAGTGACATCTAGATGATGGGGAATGAAAATCTCAAACCTAGCCATCGAACCCCACAAAACCTCATACATGCTATATACCTGGATATTCTTTCCATGGATCTGCAAAAATTGGGAGCCCCAAATGCTTCTCGTTCTCTGACAGCAGGTGGTGATAAGGCCCATCTCTAGTCACATTTTTCAAGTGCCTCTTCCTTGCAATAGGTCAACTTTTTTATGCAAAGATCAGCACACCATTGTTGTGTAGTTTCCATATTATGTGGGCAATTGGGAATCTGTTTGAAATAGTTATGTTTGTGGATGATCTGTTCAACTTGAAAGTTCTCCATTCTAACCTGAAGGGGTATGTGTACTTGATTTTCCTCAAAATAATCAAGTGCCTTCTTCCACTTCACTTGGTTAATGGTGTAGGAAAGAAAGGGCCTCAATTGGAAATCTCCCACATAAGGAACTAGATTGAATTTTTTATCACCTCTTAGCAGGTAGTTGTGCATGTACAGTTCACACATGAGATGTTGTGTGCGGATGTCATAACTTTTCAAGGTCCTAAAAAGCTGCATGGGGTCTTTAATATTATAAACCATCTCCTTGTGAATACATTCCAGAAAGAAAAATAAATATTGTTCAGGAAGAAACAGTGCATAGATGAGAGAAGGGGAGCGACACGTTACTACCTGGTTGGTGATATCATACATCTCATGTTTGTCATCTCTTAGCCTCTGTATCTGTGCCTCCAGCTCTGTAATCTTTTCCTTCTATTTCTCTCCCTTATTCTTCTCTTCTTCCAACTTTTCCTCATAGTCAACAACGACTCTAGCAGCCTGCTCCCTTATGTCTTTCAATGTCCTTAGGTGCACTGAAGGAAGGACAGCTCTTGTCTAAAACTAGGCTATAGTTTTCTTCCACTTCTATATCTCATCTTTCAACAAAAATACCTAAGCTTCAGTTGTATTTATCATTGGCTCAGCTTGAGTAGATGTTGTTACTATGGAAGTGTGAAAAATAGGATCATTCTGAGTGGTTGCTGGTACTGTAGAGGTGTCAAATATAGGCTCGTTCTGAGTAGCTATTGTATGCAACACCAACTTAGTTTGAGTAGTTGTTGTTACTCTGGGAGTATCGACAATTTGAGTAGTTTTCGATAGTGTGGGAGTATCGACAGTTTGGGTAGCTGCCAAAATAGTCTCCTTGACATTTCTCCTCACTGCTTCCTTGGCAATTCTTTTGTATCTTCGTGCTCGTTTCTTCAGGCGAAGCACCTGCTTCTTTAGCTTGGAATTCTCAATCCTAAATTGCAGACTTTCTCTAAAGGTTGTCCTATAACGTTCCTGAATAGGGGTTCTTCTCCTTGCACAAAATTCGACAAATTCTTGTTTGACAGGAATGTCTTCAGCCCGTCCCCTAGGAGGAACCTCATTTTGAGCTTCATTTCCCGCAGCCTCTATGCATGGCTCTTGTTTAACTCGCACTTCTCTTGGAGTAGCAGAACCCAAATCTAGTTCAAGATTTTTGGGAGAAACATGCTCTGACATTGGTTCTTGTGTAACAACGTCAGTCATTTCTTGCTCACAATCTGGAGTAGATGTTGTGTCTTCAAAAATAGGGTTTTCAGGAATGGCGTGTTCTGACGCTAGTTCTTGTGTTACAACGTCAGTCATTACCTACTCATTGATGGGAGGAGTAGCTGCACCATCTTCATAGACAGGAAATTCAGAATGTTCTGGCGATGGTTCTTGTGTAACAGCGTCAGTTACCTCTTGTTCATAGATTGGAGGAGTAGCAACATTCCTCTCTTGCTCATCAGATGAAGGGGTATCATCATCCATCTCATGATCATCTGTGGGTGGAATAACAACGTCTCTTTCTTGTTCATCTACTGAGGGAGTAGCAACATCTCTTTCTTGTTCATCTGTTGAGGGACTAGCAACATCTCTTTCTTGTTCAGGAAAAGGTTTTTGAGGAATAGAACTCTCTGCTTCCTCTTCTTCTGAATCTAGGTTAATGACCTGCCTCATTCCCCCAATTTCTCTAACTTCCATTGATGGTTTCCCTATTTCATCATCTTTGTCTGAGGCTGATCCCTGTGTTTCAGCACCCGTTCTTTTCCCTTCTGTAATAGTTTTGGTAGCCTCTGCTAACTTTCTCAACCCTTCTCTCTCTGTTAGGGTTTCTGCTACTTCAGGGATAAGTTTTGCCAATTCCTCTTCCAAGAGTCTTATGAACTGCGACCAACTCACAGGGATTTTCTATAGCGCATGCATGACTAGTATATTAACACGACCATGATTTTTGAGGGTTTTGAGTGGTTGGTGCGAGCACTAAGCTACTCGCGCCATCCGCTGAACGTTATTACACAGAAAATAGGGCATGTTTATGCATTGTTGGAAACGCAGAGATCTGAGCAATTTGAGATGATATTTGTAAATGGTAGAGGGGTGGCCTTCACATGTCACATACCTTATGACGAACAGTGCTACCTCAGCCCATGGAGGTGGCAGAGAAGTCCATTTGTGTCCTTTCCCTTTCGACTTTACTTCTTCGCCTTCACACAGAAACAACTCTAGAAATTTTGGGAGTGGTGTTTTCCGGAAAAACCATCACTGACCAGATATTTCCAACCCACTAGCTTCTGCAATGGTTTCCTCCGTGACTCTGATTTTTAATCCACGGACCATGGAGGAGTGGCCGTCCAAATTTTGGGCAAATTCTGCTGTAATGTCTACATCAAATCCCTGTAACCTCTCGAAATACATGTCCCAACCTGCATTCTGGAAAATTTGCCAGACTTCCGGATTTCGATGGACCTGTGTAGTATTTGTTGGCTCATACTTACTGATCCACCACCCATTATGTTCCGTCGATTGTGACTTATCGAGGAGTACCAACGACCAGTTCAGGAGAAACGACAGGCAAAACAGTTTAGTGAAAAATGTGTTGTGGAAAGAGTCATGGATATATATATTTTTTTAAATTAAATGATGTGGCAGGTAAGTAATGATGATGATATGACAACAAATTTAATATCTTGGCAGATGATTAACAGTTTGGCAGGTGTGTCCAATCCATATACGTACAACGACGTTAGAAAGTTTTAAGTAATGATTGCGAAATTGTGTGATTAAAGAGGGTAATGATGACTCTTTGGGAAAAGACATAAAAACTCCCCCAAACTTAAAGTTAAGACCGTCCTCGGGCGTGAATACCTATTCCATGTGTAATAGTACCCAAATATGTTAAAGTTGGTTGAGGATGTACCTGGTGACTCACATGTTATGGATAATCATCATCGCAGGAATATCGTCATCTGCAGTCACGGAATATGACAATGTCGATTCGAGCGGCGACATCGGAAGTGGTGGCAGCTAAAATATCGACATCCATGTTGGCAGGAGTGTATATGAGTAACTGCAACCACAGTAGCAGTGGTAGGAGTAGTGACAACCAAAGAGTAGTGGCGACTGGAGTAGCGACAACCAAAGAGTAGCGACGACTGGAGTGGCAGCACCTCAGAGTAATGACATCTGGTACATCGGTGATTTTAAGGTAATGACACCCGAAGTAGCAGCGACTAGAGTAGTGCCAATCGGAGTAGCGACAATAGTGGTAATGACATCTCGTACAATGACGATTTTGAAGTAAAGACACCCTGAGTAGCGGCAACCAGAGTAGCGACAACTGGAGTAGCGGCAACAAGAGTAGTGACAGCTGCAGTAATGACATCTCGTACAACAACGATTTTGAAGTAACGGCACCCGGAGTAGCGACAACAGGAGTAGTGGCAGCTACAGTAATGGCATCTCGTACAATGACGATTTTGAAGTAACGACATCCAGAGTAGAGACAGTTGCAGTAACGACATCTCGTACAACGACGATTTTTAAGTAATGGCACCCGGAGTATCAGAAACAGGAGTAGTGACCACTGTAGTAACGACACCTCGTATAGTAACAATTTTGAAGTAACGGTACCGGAGTAGCAACAACATGAGTAGTGGTAGCTTCAGTAATGACATATCGTACAACGACGATTTTGAAGTAACGGCACCGGAGTAACAAATTGGGTCCACTTATCGATCTAGTGGTAGTTGGTGAACCAATCACACATTTTCCCCATTGTCAAATTGGCGAGATGGAAGTTTATCTCGATTGTGTGAATATTTATGCTTACTTTGAGTTCATTGACATAGTAGATGGCAAACATCCATACCTAGTATTGTAATGGATTGATTGGGATTTTGATAACGATGTCATTTGTTAAGAAGGGTTATTGGATGGTATATCCATTGGATCTAATGTAGGGAAATACATTTGTTAAATAGATAGAAGAAGTATTGGATGACTAGGAGAGTTGGAAGACTACATTAATCTCACCATAGGATAGTTGGAAGACTACATTAATCCAACTGCTAGTGGAAAGTTGAGTTGGAGAATGGTATTCTCCTATGTCATTTATTCCAAAGTTTCCATTACTTTTGGGCCGCCTAGGGAGTATCAGAATTAATTGACACAAATATGCACACTACCAAATTCCATTAAATGGATTCATGTAGAGATTAAAGATCCACTAGTGTTTAATGGCACAATTAATGTTTAGTGTTCAAGTATTATTGTATGGACCAGTCCTTCAAGTTGTCCATTGATAATTTATTGGTCAAGTATTTGGTTAACAATACAATGTTGGAAGGTTGATTCTATCGATGTTTGCTACTATTTTCATTGTTTGATTTTGAAGTGGTGGTTGAACTAGGTAAATAAAATGTGGGACCTAATCACCTCTTGAAAATCCACAATTGGAACAATGTTGGGATAGCTCATAAAGAGTTGAATGTAGATATCTTTTGCATGGAAGTAGTTCTTGAATTCTTCACTAATATTTCCAACTTCAAATATAAATCTACATGCACTAGAAGAATATGGTGATAGTAAAGATTGATAGCTCATAATTAAGGATACAAATTATTAGTTAATCAT
>ML778066.1:819145-837730 GCA_009831015.1 Picea engelmannii
AGTATATTCTATCCAATGCTCCATCCAATCAAGGTTGTTTGCAATGTATAAATGTAAAGCATCCCACTCTCGAGCAACTATATGATAGCATAACAATTTAATATCATTAATTAGCTATTGTTAATAAAGGAATAATTTAATAACTGTGTAATATATTAAATCTATGCCAACATCTAATAATTACCTTTCATAGTCCTCATGTTACCTTTCCCCAATAGGACCTCCCCTTCAAATTTGTTGATGGAGTCGAGATTCCAAATGCGAGGCACATTCATATTTTCTACTAACTTAGGTAGATATTGACTAATATACACCATGCACTGATATACCATATATCCCTCAACCATATAACCCTTCGGACGTGCTCTTTGTCTAACAAAAGCCTTCAGTGACTTCAACTGCCTCTCCACCATCGACATCGACCTTGTTACCCATTATTTTGGTCATCTTGATGGTGTATTGATGATGGTGTACTCAAGCTACCAACAAGAACTTTCTCCTGAGAAAAGTGACATTCATCTCTTTCCAGAAAACATATTTTTGAAGAGAGTTTGCAGGCTGCTTATAGCCTACGGTGTGAGAATGACCCATTCTCGCAGGCCACCTTCAGCTAGGGTGCGAACTTCTCGCACTGTGCTCTATACCTAGGGTGCGAACATGTTCTCAAGCTTGGAAAAAGGAAGAAGTCTCAAGGGTTCTAGAAGGGAATCTTCTAGAGAATGGGTTGGCATTCGAATGGTTATCATTTTACTGGTTTCCCTGATTTGGTGGGATCATTCTCATCCATGTAACCATCTCATCCTTTCCTATATATTGATAGGATTCTCATGGAAAAGGTTAAGAAAGATTAATTGGAGAATTGGTGAAGGAATTGTGTGAAGAACCCAACTTGAACAAGAGCTTGGAGACTCTAGCAAGTCTATCAAGAGGAATTGGATCTTCTTCATGCAAGGATCGAGCAAGTGTGTGTGTTGGAACCAAGAGTCAATGAAAGGAAGCTTACAACATCAAGGTGATCAGGTTGTATCTTCTACTTTCAATTAATATGATACAGCGACATGTCCTTTTCCCATAAAGTCATTCTCACTTTATTGTGTAATTCCTTGATCATACACATAAGTTGACAATTGGATATATTTTGCTATCTTTACTTTGGTTGGTTTGTGTTGTTTTGGTCTTGACCTCACGAGAGCACCGGAGCGAAGCAGGAGCAACAGAGACCCTAGGAAGCGATACAAAGGTATGTCACTTGTTCCTCTTTACTAGCTAATTCAATGGTCATAACTTAGGGAAAGAGTCATGTCCTGTCCTGTTTTGTTCTAGATCCAGGTGGATCTAGGGAGATCTGTTAGTGTCTGCACCTACTGATTAGTCCGATAACAAAATTGGCGACTCCATTGGGGATGCAACCCATTTTTTTGTGGTTTTTGGTGTTTTTCCTTGGCCATTTTCTCTTGCCTTACCTTTCTCCATTTCTATCAATCTCTGAGTCTTCAGGACACCCTAATAGACCCTCTGGGTCCAGAAGTCCCTTCAATTTTTTTGTCTTTTTCCAAAATTTTGCCTAGTTTCAGGCCTTCTCGCACTGAACCCCATAGTGGCCTGCGAGAACACTTTGAGTTCACATTCTGCTTTTAATTCCAATGCAAGGTTCCCGCACTCTGTTCAAAGCTAGCCTGCGAGAATGACTCATTCTCGCACTGCACAACACTAATAGCCTGCGAACCCTCTTTTAAAATTTTTGGATTTAAAATTTTTGCATGTTCAGCTGCCCAGATCAGTATAAGTGTCTGAAAAGAACTTCTTGGACCATTGGTTGATGTTTTCTTGTCTTTGGATTTTGTGCACAATCAGTCTTCGGAAATCAAAGGCTCTTCATGTCCATCTTTTTCCCAACTCTCATCTCTTGACTTTTCTTAGCAAGTATATACTCTCTGATCCTGGAGTCTGAGTACTTGTTTGGTTAAGAGCCGGTGATTGGTTTGAAAGTTGGGATTCTTTGTCTTTATTATTTGCTCATTATTTGGAAGATTATTGTTCTCATGCAATTGAAAAGACTAGTTTTGTCTGCTTGTCATTTTTGTTTCCATTGAAATATTGGTTTGGGTTTTTGTTTATTGCTTGTTCATTAGTTATCGGTTTTCCTCACTTTCACCACCATGGTGTAGATCCTTTTTGAAAAGTAAAAAGAATTTTTCTTTTAAAAGCATTTTCGTTTTTGAAAATATTGAAAATCAATTGTTGAAATTATTGAAAAAGAACAAATAGAGAATTGTCATTATTGTGTGATTCGTTGAGATTGCATTTTAAAGAAAATTGTGTATCGTAGTTCAAGATTGTTTCGGAAAACTTCTCTTTCCCTACCGTACATAGGATTCATCGAACGAAAATTCATATATTTCATTCTTGTCTATGAATTGTTGGGTCAGAGTCTTACACGACATCAATTTCATCTATGTTTCCTTTGAGTAACAACAACCCTTAATAACATTGCGCAAATTTTAAAATTTAACTAGTAACTCTTTTCTAGGGCTCTATTACACCAACAATTAGCTAGGCTAGTGCTTTGGAATAGGCAGAGAGATACACTCTCCAAAGCACAAAACACACAATAGCATCTTGTGTTAAGGAGTGTCAAATTCCATTGACAACATTTTGTCCTCGGAATCCCTTTTCACACAAGGGTCAAACCCGAGGTCGCATTGATATTGATAGAGTTACTCACCCTGCTTTGTTGATATCGGTGTAGAGATTGCACGTATTACGGGGGTCACTTGGAGGTATACCCACAATGATGAGTGGAAGCCTCTCAAGTTTATTTTGGGCTAGATACCCTGCCCTTGCATGTGGATCAGACTGTCGACTGTTCCCCCAGACTTTATTGTTGTCGGTGGTAACCTTAGTGGCCTATCTTCTTAGGGTCTTACACAAGGTGACTATGAAGGGGCAAGTCTTCACGGTACCTGCAATCGACGTTGGCCAAACTCACTCGGGCTCCTTGGAGGGTATACCCACGATTATGTGTGGGAGCTTGCACCAGGGTGTAAGTCCGTTAAGAAGGTCGTCAGCGTAACTTTTCCACCCTAGCCCAGCCCCTTCTCGTCTCATTGTTGCGACGTTGGATTTCATCACCAACTAGTGACTTCAGAATTAGAAGGTCTTGTTTGCTTGGTATTGTTTCCTAGATTTTTCTTACTAGCGCATGTTGTTTGTTTACCCAAGTTGACCATAAGACTTTCTTCATAAGTTTGTAACTCGTTCACGATAGACCCTCCACGTCGTTCACGTAGAATGCATGGCTTACCTCCAGAAAATCTAGAAGGTTCTCAACCCCTGCCTACAAGCTCACCTGAGGGCTCTCCTCAACAGAGTGAAGTCCAAGATGTTACCACTCCACAAGTGGAAAGAACCGACTCTCTAGAACGTTTCTGAATTACAAATACTCGAGAGGAATTTCGACTTCACCACAATTATGAGAGACGTATTATGCGAGTGAATTCTTCCAGAGACTTAGTTGTGTTGTCTTCTGGATCACCGACTAGACCCTTTCCAGGACCTGAGGGCCAAGATCCTTTTTGGTCTGCTGGCATTTTTAGATGGGATCTCTTTGGTGCAGGATCAGGGGTTGAAATCACCGTCTCACCTGTGTTCCCCGAAACCTCTGACCCAGACGCAGTACCTTTTACTACTGCTTATTATTTTCCTGGAACAGACGCTCCGCGATCTCACCACATCTTGACAATCCCTATAGAAATGGTCCATTACACAGACACTATGAGTATTCACACTGGGATTACAACAGCTAGTCAAGCCCCCGTCGGCACACCGCTCTCACCCAGTGTCACCCCGACACTTCCACCTGGATACCGTGCGTTGAATGCTTCTATTCCCACTCCTATGCAAACCCCATCCGAAACTCTTGGTGGTCCCTCTTCTTCTGGGCACTCCCCTCCCGGCTTTATCCCGACACTTCCTCAACCCCCTTTCAGAGGACCTTTCCCATCCTCTACCGACAGCATTAATCCTAGTGGCACTATTTCGTCGTTCACACAAAATTACCAGATTCCTGTTGGTGGACAATTTCACCAAGGAGGTTTGACTCAACCCCCCCTTGTAGGGAAAATTCCTATTGGAATGCAAATCCCAATTGGAACACAATCCCCAATTGGAACACTACCCCCAATTGGAACACAACCCCTGATTGGAGGACAACCCCCACCGACCCCACCCTACGGACAAAACATACCTCCATCCTTGGCCCAGTATTGGAATCATCTGATACAACATAATCCTCAATCGACTGGGGGGCAACAACTTCCAACTGCATCCGTTATACCCCCTAGTATAGGCCAACCATATCCAGGTACATCCAATCCTATTTGGGGATCGAATGCTCAAACTCACGTCCCTATTCAAGGATATAATCATCGAATCCAGGTACGTCCAATCCTATTTGGGGCTCGAATGCTCAAACTCACGTCCCATGAGCTACTTTCCTCCACAACAACCACTGAATTTGCCTGGGTCTTTGCATTAGATGCAGACTGCTTATGGTCCTACTGGTTTGCCAATAGGACTCCCTCCCCAGAGCCACCAGTACCCACATGTGAATAGACAATTACCCTTCTTGGCCACTTTGGACCTCCCAGATCTGTCAAGGATTTTAAATGATCCAATCTACCACTCTCCCCATTAGCCCGCTATACCAGCCAAGCTACCCTATAACATCCCTAAATTCGATGGCAAAGCGGGAGAGGACCTGAACAATCATGTCATGACTTTTCATCTCTGGTGCTCATCCAATTCCTTGATGAATGACTCTATCCGATTACGTATTTTTCAAAGAACTCTCACAGGTTCTGCCGCGAAGTGGTATATAGTATTACCACGAGGTTTCTTCGTCGAATTCAACACCCTAGCTATGGCCTTCCTCACCCACTACCATTTACCGATCTGTTATGAAATAGGGACCAAGATTCTGAGTTCTTTCAAACAAAACAAAGCCACTCATATATCCGATCACATTCATGAGTGGCGACGGAGACGACATCTCATCAAACTCGAACTTCCTGATCAGTTGTCAGCAGAGTGGTTCACAAAATCATTTGTGAAAGATATTGGTCGTGATATCTCCATGGGTGGAGTTGTCACGGAAGAATAAGCCATAAGTCATGCTCAATACCTCGACCTCGTTTACTCACAAACGGGTACTCTTTACGACTTACTCCCTGATGCACCTCATCCTTCCACTTCCGCCACTTCAACTACTCCAGCTGCCTCTCATGTAGCCAACGGTGTGATTGGCACTTTCCATGCCCAACCACATTCCGCCTCAAGCACCAACCCCAAACCTACATATTCTAATGTTCAAAATGCTCCATCTCCTACCCCTCCCACCGGCAAGACTTCTGAGGTAAATGTTGTCCAATCTACCCCAGCTAGTAAAAACAAATCCAGAAAGGGAAAGGGTAAGAATAAGGAGGAAAAAAATACTTCTCAAGAAGAGAGAACCAAAACTCCACCTGTTGACGACAGGGATAAGCGCAAACCCCGATACCCTTGTCTTATCGGTGGTGATGATCACTACACAAAGGATTGTCCACGACACGTCGAAGTTACTAATTTCCTTCAAGGAGCCTCGAAACCACCTGCTTCGACCGTTCTGTCCCAGCCCATCCCCTCTCAACAATAGGCCCAGTTGGTAATTCATGACCAACCTTCCCCTTCTACTATGTCCTATGTATTGATGTGTACTGGCGATTCAAAGAAGAATGACATTGCACTCACCACTCAAACCAAAGATTATTCTCCCTCTAAAGAGAAGGTTGATGATCTACCTCCTTCATTGGTACAACCCTCTCCCATGACTCCACCTGCCAACGGTCCTCTTCATCTCGAACGAATGAGCCTTGACATAGTTCTTTGACCCCCTCCAAAGGGCTTCATTCGGAAATCGACTTTCAATCCTCATGCTGATGCTACCCAGAACTACAACATTGTTGAAGATCTGGCCCAAGCACCTTTTGCGATGTTAGCCCTCTAAGTCCTTCAAAGTTGTCCCACACAATGGAAGGCACTGTTGAAAGCTATCGGTGGAATCGACCCGACGGACACGAATTTAATAATTTTTGACTTGGAAGATCACATTCCAAGGTTACCTCCTCAGCTCACATTCCAAATCCAAGTGATTGTCTCCAAAAAAAACATTTGTCGAATCGTTATCAACGAGGGTGCCTCGACGTGTGTCATGTCTGTTACCTATTGGAAAGCCATCGACTCTCCCTCTTTGACTGAATCCCATAACACTCTCAAATCCTTCAATGGCTCTGGTTTTAAGCCCTACGGTGTTCTTCCTTCGTTTCCCATCATGCTAGAAGGAAAAACGGTCCAAGTCGAAGTGGAAGTCTTCGACGCTCCTCTCGATTACAATCTTTTGCTTGGCCGTAGCTGGATCGATTCCATGCATGCAGTTGTGTCGACTCTTTTTCGTGTTGTATGTTTCCCACATCAAGGAAAGGTTGTCACCGTCGACCAATTAGCCTTCTTTAACTCGGATACGCATACTGGCAACATACCGTTCATCGCTAAAACCCCACCGAGTTACGAGAACGTCAGTGTAGGTCTTCTCAAAGACTCCTCGTTAATGGGCACTTTCCCCATTCCACCGCCCGATGTTCCACACTCGTCTGTCGCTTCAATTAACATGATCTCCACCTAGATTCATGAAACCCCTGCGTCTTACGACCCATGGCTGGTACTTGACCCTGGCGATCATCTTCGTTACGACGACGCAATGTCGTTAACTCCGGTCGAATATTCCTATCAGGCCATTCAATCGGCAACCCCTTCTACCCATTCTCTTGGTGAGTTATCTCCAGATCCTTTCCATGTCATTTTTCCCACATACGAGATGATCATGTCTGTCATGGAAGACACCCCTTGGGACGATGGACATCATCGTTCCATCCTCTTCCTATAGAAACATACCATCGAGAACTACCAACGGATCTTGACCCCATCGACCGTTGTCATCATTTCAACCATTCTCGAGTCCAGACATTATGTGTTTTCCAAAGGGAACTTAAGCAATATCTCACCCACTATTCCCCTCGACATATCCATCAAACCTGGAATTGTCGAAAATGTGCATATCGGAGATTCGTGTTCCCCTGACAAAATCATCACCTACACGTCACTTTTCAAAGATTTTCACAACGTCTTCGCTGGGAGCTACGAAGAAATGTCGGGTATCTATCCCGACATTGTGATACATGAGATCAAGACATACCCAGACGCTAAACCCGTCTGACAATGCCTCCGTCCAGTTCACCCATGAAAAGCGACTGCTATCAAACTTGAAGTTGAGAAACTTCATAAAGCCGGATTTATTTACCCGGTGGCCCTCACTGACTGGGTTTCCAATCTTGTCCCAATCGACAAGAAACAAGGCACAATATATGTATGCATTGATTATAGGGATATCAACAAAGCTTGTCCTAAGGACAACTTTCCTACCCCCTTCATCGATCAGATTGTCGATGATTGCGCCGGAAGAGAAATCTTCTCTCTGATGGATGGTTTCTCCGGATATAATCAAATCAATATTGTTCCCGAGGACCAACACAAGACTGCTTTTATTTGTCCTTGGGGCACTTTCGCCTATCGAAAACTCCCTTTCGGTCTCAAGAACACTGGCGCAAATTTTCAACGCGCTATGTCTTATGCCTTCCATGATATCAAGCACATCATGCAACCATATCTAGATGACTTACCCTCTCATTCCATGCATCGAGTCGATCATCCAATCCACCTCCGAGCCATTTTCGTCCATTATCGATTTTACCATATATGCTTGAATCCTCACAAGTGTGTTTTCTGCGTGGAATCTGGCCGACTTCTAGGATTTATTGTTTCGCGTCAAGGGATCAGGGTAGATCCTTTAAAGGTTGAGGTGATCCTTAATCTCCCTCCTCCTTCTACACTTCGCCAGTTACAAAGTTTGCAAGGGAAAGCAAACTTTCTTCGTTGTTTCATCCCAAACTACACCGAGATAACTCATGGATTTACGAGACTCCTCAAAAAGGGGTCTAAGTTCGTATGGGATACCATCACAAACAAAGCCTTTGAAGCTTTGAAACTGTCCCTGACACATGCTCCACTTCTCTTCCCCCCCGATTACAGTCGCGATTATTTCCTCTACCTCACAGCCTCGGATTACACCATCTCTATAGTCCTCGTCCAAGAGGATGATTCTCATGACGAACATGTTATCTATTACTTGAGTCAAAGTCTAACACCTACCAAAACCAAGTATCTACATGTCGAAAAACTGGCCTTGGCATCCGTCCAAGCAGTCCAACGCTTCTGGCACTATATCCTCTCTCGCAAGACTACAGTGATTTCTAACTGCAACCCTATGCAACACATTCTCATATGTCAATTGTTAGGAGGAAAATACTCCAAATGGATTGTGATACTCCAGGAGTTTGACCTAGAATTCGAATGAGCCAAGTCCAAGAATTCCTTAGTGTTTGCTGAGTTGATATGCGACTTTCCCTACTCTCAAACGGAAAATGTAGCAACCGATTCATTACCTGATGAATCCCTTTTCCTCATTAGTTTTGATGATCTTTGGTATGGTGATATCATCATATATCTCCAAACCCAGAATTTCCGGCCCAATTTGTCCAGTACTGACCGGCGTCGAATACGCTACCAAGCCCATCAATATATTATCCTCGGGAACACTCTTTATCGTTGGGGGATTGACTCAGTTTTTCGACACTGACTCATGTTCGATGAAGCTGAGAAAGCCTTAAATGCCTGTCATTCTAGATCCTATGGTGGTCATATGTCCGGGTATGCTACTGCCCAGAAGATCTTACGCGTAGGGTATTTTTTGCCTTCTTTATTTAACGACTACATAATCGTCATCCAAAAATGCCACGCTTGCCAGACCTATAATCATAAGATACAGTCACATCCCGCTCCTCTTCACCCTGTGGTCTCCTTTGGTCCCTTTGCGAAATGGGGCATCGATTTCATGACATGTCACCCCCACTCGACCGGGGGGCATGGATACATTATTGTAGCCATATATTATTTTACGAAATGGGCCAAGGCGATGTCGACATTTGACAATACTGGAAAGACCGCAACATTATTCATTTTTAATCACATCATAGCTCGTTTTGGTGTTCCCCGGGCTATCGTCACTGATCACAGTAGCCACTTTAGAAACTTCATGATATCCAAACTCACTGAAAAGTTGGGTCTTCACCATGAAAACTCAACGCCCTATTACCCACAAGCCAACGACCAAGTCGAAGCGATTAACAAAGTTCTCATAACTATGCTCCGACGAATGATAGGGATTCAAAAAACAAGTTGGCACACAATGTTTTTTTCGGCATTGTGGGCTTACCAGACATCCGTTAAGTCCGCTACTGGGTTTACACCTTTCTGGTTAGTCTATGGTTTGGAAGCCATTCTCCCGATCGAATGTGAGATACCCTCTTTAAAACTAGTTGTTGAACTCCTACCAAACACTTCTTCTAAGGAAGAATGTTTATTGTATCTTATGCGATTAGACGAAACCCGACGCGATGCTACCCTAGTCATAGAAGCCCAGAAAAAATGTGTCAAGGCCCAATACGACAAACATGTCAAGCCTCGCGTTTTCTCTGAAGGAGATCTGGTTCTCCTCTACGAGCAAGATCGAGATATGATAGGAGATGGAAAATTCGAAGCCATGTGGTGAGGTCCTTATATCGTTAGATGAATTTTGGAAAAAGGAGCCTATGATTTGTTAGATTACGATGGTATCCCTTTGAGTGAACCCAGAAATGGGTTGTACTTGAAGAACTACTATGCATAAGATTACTTGTGCACGAGTACTTGTATTTTCATTGTATCATACTTCTTGTGTGTTACTGTAGTTTGCTTTTGTCATTATCTGGTCTCTGCCCTTATGTGACGTTGTGTTTGATTTCTAGATGTCGAACTCTTCGCTACCCTACATTGGCTTCGCTGATGGCGCTAGCCGTAGTACTCAGAACCTTGCTTCTACTGCATGGGAAATTTACGCCCCTACAAACGAACTTGTCACTTTGCGAGGTGTGTGCCTCAGTCGTGTGACCAACAATATTGCAGAGTATAGCGCCATTATCGAATTGTTGATTGATGCTATCTCACTCGGTATCCGTCACTTGGTTGTGCGACTCGATTCGCATCTTGTAGTACTACAATTAAGTAATGTCTATGCTATTCGAAGTCCTACTTTGTTACTGGTGTATTTGCGAATTCGCCTCTTGGAACGTTATTTTGATTATATTGAATATCAACATATTCCTAGATGTCTAAATACATTAACTGATGCATTAGCTAACTATGCATTAGACAAACATTTGGGTCATTTATAAATCAATCACATTAAATTTCACACAACACAAGATAAACCGGTAGAAGCTGTATGTATATATAACGATCAAAAAGTTTTTTACAAAAAAGTTCTGTCCAAGGACCAAAATTTCAAAATCTGAAGCTCATAGCTTCTACAAAGTAACATCATGGATGGCATTCACGGTAACACACGAATTCACGGGCAACCCTACGAAGTAGTCAGCCAATGGACTCTGACACTCCCACCGTATGACGTTGATAACGTCGTGGAACCTCTCCAAGAGGCATGTCTGGAATGTCCGTTGTCAAACCCTCTAGTTTTTGTTCCACCGCTTCGTAATCTTCAGCGTCCCATCATGGCACTGGAGCCACCTCTCCTCATCGTTGAATGGGAGAAGTACCAGGTGGTCAATAAGGCCCCACGTCTGTGTCATAAAAAAGAAGTTTTGTAATTAGACCTTGGACGAACATAAAAACATTTGCATATGATAAAATTCACAAAAACATTTAAAAAGAAAAAATGTGTACTTCTTACCGAGATCTCCCCACTAAGCGTCCTTGGGCAGGGCCAAATTCGGATCTCCTCAAAAATCCAACCCGACATAGGCATAATCATCGACCATCAACATCCGTGGTCACAACCAGTCGAAGAAGGCATCATTGTATTTGATAATTGGTCCAGCTATGTGCCGGGCCATGAGCTGACACCACCTCAGCACTCTTGGATCCCCTGGAGCCGGTAAACCCCACTCAACCTGCAACCTCAGCAAGGGAACCCACTCAAGAAAGAAGAACACTAACAAAGACCCGTACCCGAATTTCTTCAGGTTGCCTCTCCTGCATTTAGTCAACTGCCTCTTCACGCTACGAAGGACTGCATCTGCCCAGTTAAAAACCCGAGGCTCATTACACTCTATGGCATACTGAAAGTATCTCTAGAGAGCCATGTGAGGAGCAGTTCTCCCAGCCATACGAGAAATGGTGAACAAAATAGTGCGAAGGGTCAAATCTCGCACCCCCCAAATGGCAACCTTTCCTTTGCTCCTTTCTGTCTGTGGAACACAGTGTAAACAACAGTATTCACTCATAGGCAGCCCACCACCTCTGCTACCAGTCAGGCTCGCATGGTACCCACGCCGTGATGGTCCTGTCAAGAAGTAAATGTCCTCAATATCCAAGGACAATGTGTGGACCCCTACGTGTAATACTTGTTGATCTGGGTCCCACATATGCACAAGGTACTCCAATAACCTGACTTGGGTCCTCATACCCGGGATGCGAAAAAATTTCAGGAGACCACAGTCTCACAAAGCAGCAATGGTGCCCAAGTTGTTCCTGACAATAGCATCATCTTCTTCATGCTCTCTTTCACGCCATTCCAGAACCATGGTGATAGCCAAATACCTACATAAGAAACATGAGAAGAAGGTCAGCAACTCTATTCAAGACTTTGTATCTTTTTCATTGAGCAAACTTCAAAGAAAATTTTCACTTTGTGGTTCTCGCAAGTTCCCTTTAGGCACAGTGCGAGGTTCTCGCAAGTGCCTTTGGGCCACTTGCGAGAATGATGCATTCTCGCAGGTCCTCTGTGGCTGGCCTGCGAGAACAACTGAGCGCAATTTTAACCCCTAAAGAACTCAAAAACATGATTTTTACCAATGAAAATGAAAAATTGAACCATGAAAAGATAGAGGACAAGGAGCTTACCCCACTACCGGAGACCGTTCGTCGAATGGATGCTCGTACCTCTGGCAATCAAGCGCCAAAATTCAAGGGCAAAAGAGGGTTTTTGGACTAAAATATTGGTAAAGTGACAATGAATATGGTAAAAAGAACTTTTACCCCCTTATATTTACTTTTACCATTTGTTATTGGTTTTTATAATTGTTTTATTTATTAAACCTAATTCCTAATACCCTTATGAGTGCTACTTTTGCATATGTAACGACCTCTACGTTCATGCACAGGGATACAGATATTTTTTCTCTTCTTCATCGCATGTTTTGATTGTTTTTCATGGTTTTTGTACAAAACCTCGAGCTTGGTCTTTGTCCGTTCTCACGCTTGAAAATACATGAGAACATGATTGAGCACACTTTTATCACTTTTTCGGGCTCAACAAGGTTATACGAAAAAGGAGCCCCCCTGCAGTCCTCTTTAAGCTCTTTTCAGACTCTCTAAACTTGAAAAGATTGCCGAGCGACCTTGCTATTTTCACGCCCATTAAAGTATTTGAAGAAAGCATCTATTGGGCGATAATTTATCTCTTTTTCGGTCTCATCAGACTATTTTACGAAAAAGAAACTGAGAGAGTTCTCTTTCAAGTGTTTTTCTAGACTCTATAATCATGAAAAACCTTCGAGTTTTCTATCTTTGGACTCGTTAAACAAACATTGACAGACCCGCAATGGGACCGAACCACTCCTTCCTAGGGTTCGTTAAACATACTCTGAAGGACTCATCCGAAGGATGAGCTTACATCAACAAGCATATGTTATCCTCCTCAAGCTTGCGTAAAAATAAAGAGTTACTCGCCAGAAATGGTGGGAGAAAATTTGGGAAAGGGATGTGTTTTCGTATTCATATTATTGGCAGTAACTGTCGCTCTTGAACATCACACCCCCTTATTTGTTATCTGAAGCCGGTTTGGGAAATCTATTCGTCTCTCATTCGCTACAAGGTCATATCCTGAGTCGTCTCTGAGTCAATGCTACCAAATCATTGGTCGTGTCATTCATATGTTCAAGAGAAGTTCATCCGAAACCTCTATCGAGTCGGCCATATGCAATTGTCCATTCTTTCCGTGTCGGCCTTCCCTGTGTCCAGTTCAACTTACATCATACGTTGTTCTACCTTCAAAATATGTTACTCATTTCGTGTCATTGATGGGGGATACATCAAGGCCCTCCTGTGATGAGTTTTGTTTTGTTGACTCCAGCTCATTATCCGGAAACAAGACTTAGAAATTCTTTGGTACCTTGGAACTTGCATGCCTCAATGGCAGGTTTTCTTTCTTTCGACAGTGGGTTTTCATCATTGACCCCTGATCGAAAGATTCCGTCGGATGTTCGACCTCAACTCATTTATTCACATTCGGTGGATTGTACTAATTTACCTTGGGAGTCATTGACATTAATGGTGATTTCCCTCGCACTTGTTAACGGTTTCATCAATGACCAATAATCAAGTGGTTTCTACCATGTTCGACTTCAACACATGTAATCACATGGTTAGATTCATACTTTTAGATGACGGGATTGAATACCCTGGATCTTATCTCTTTGGTCCAGGTTGCGATGGAACATGTATGATTTGTTGACACACACCTTGTATGTCTCATGGCTATGTCGTCTCTATTTGAATTTTCATGCATGGATCCACAATGTATCCTTGGTGGCTATGTGATATTTCGATGGCATGGATCCACGGTGTATGATTGGTGGCCACGACCTATGTTTATGATGTCATATGTCTGTGATCTGAGTATGGGAATGCCTACCTTAGAATTAGTATGATATTATGCAGATGCTTGATTGTTCGCAGGTTTCCGATTAAGTGCGCTCCTGGTTTCCAACACACACGCAGTTTACAAAGTATTTCGGTTGTCACTGATTCTGGCCTCATACTTTGGGGGGCATTCTGTTACCCATGATTTTTGTCATCTTGATGGTGTACTCAGGCTCCCAACAAGAACTTTCTCCTGAGAAAAGTGACATTCATCTCTTTCCAGAAAACATATTTTTGAAGAGAGTTCACAGGCTGCTTATAGCCTAGGGTGCGAGAATGACCCATTCTCACAGGCCACCTTCAGCTAGGGTACGAAATTCTCGCACTGTGCTCTATACCTAGGGTGCGAACATGTTCTCAAGCTTGGAAAAAGGAATAAGTCTCGAGGGTTCTAGAAGGGAATCTTCTAGAGAATGGGTTGGCATTCGAATGGTTATCATTTTACTGGTTTCCCTGATTTGGTGGGATCATTCTCATCCATGTAACCATCTCATCCTTTCCTATATATTGATAGGATTCTCATGGAAAAGGTTAAGCAAGATTAATTGGAGAATTGGTGAAGGAATTGTGTGAAGAACCCAGCTTGAACGGGAGCTTGGAGACTCTAGCAAGTCTATCAAGAGGAATTGGATCTTCTTCATGCAAGGATCGAGCAAGTGTGTGTGTTGGAACCAAGAGTCATCGAAAGGAAGCTTACGACATCAAGGCGATCAGGTTGTATCTTCTACTTTCAATTAATATGATACAACGGCATGTCATTTTCCCATAAAGTCATTCTCACTTTATTGTGTAATTCCTTGATCATACACATAAGTTGACAATTGGATATATTTTTCTATCTTCACTTTGGTTGGTTTGTGTTGTTTTGGTCTTGACCTCACGAGAGCACCGGAGCGAAGCAGGAGCAACAGAGACCCTAGGAAGCGATACAAACGTATGTCACGTGTTCCTCTTTACTATCTAATTCAATGGTCATAACTTAGGGAAAGAGTCATGTCCTGTCCTGTTTTGTTCTAGATCCAGGTGGATCTAGGGAGATCTGTTAGTGTATGCACCTACTGATTAGTCCGATAACATACCTTGTGTGTATTGATCCACATAATTCAATCTCCTCAACTTGGTGTATGAGGTAGTGTTCTTGTGCATTGAAAAATGATGGAGGTAGATACTATTGCATTTGACACATTAGTTGGGGAATTTCTCTCTTCCAATACCTTATATATTCTTTATGGATTCATTTTGATGATAGCCACCTACAAATGTCGATGCAATAAAATAATATCAAGGCATACATAAATTTGCAGATAAAACATAATATGTCAATAAGTTACACTAAAAATCACATAAGAAGTATATTTTCCTTATGGAACAATACTTACCTCATGTATTTGCCAAGTACATAAATAATTTGTTTTATGTTGTTGTCAAATTCATCTGGGAGAGATAAAGGTAGAACATATTGTAACAAAAAACAAATAATAATTGTTTGTTTCCAAAAAATGCGTACCAATAATGAAATATATTATAACCTACTAATTACCTTAATGAATGTATGTCGGTCATGTGTTTTAACCCCACCAAAATCACTTTTTTGCGTTAAGATATTTTGTATGTTCGATGAAAACCCCGTCAGAAACCTAATTTTTCGAATGACCTCTTTTACAATATTGCTTTGTTGCTCCATTAATAACCAAGGAACACTAGTATTCTGTTCACGACCATAGCCATTAGAATTAATAATAACTCTTTGCAATGCGTGATTAGCTTCCTGGATGTCACAACAAATCTTTCCAAGTCTCTCTTTGTCAATCCTTCCATCTAATATTCGCCATAACAATTATGTTATGTTCTTCCCGATATGCATTGTATCAAACAGATGAACTATTTGTAGGTGCTCGTAGTATAGAAATCTATTGAATTGCATCGGGTAACTTTCATTCCTCGTGGAAGCCCATTCATGCCTTAACGACATTCATGAAACATCAACAAATTGAAATTAGCTCTAATTAATGGGACACATTGAAATTAATACTAATGAAATTAACCAAAGATTTATATAATATGTCATACATAAATAATTTGCGTACCTTGACGATTTATAATATATCCCAACTTCCATAAGCGAAGTGTCATTCTACGTGGTTTTTTTCCATTTTCTTCTTTACCATTGAATTTTTCTTTGTCTGTAGTATGATAACTATGGTTATTAGGCAAAAAGTGCCTATACTCATCAAACACTTCCTTTCCTAAACTCCTTGAACGACAAGATTTAATCCTTGGACCACAAACTGGGCATGCAAATTTACCCTTTGTTTGAAGACCTACAAGATATATGAATTAATGTAGCGACAAATTAGAGTTACAATTTAAAATAATGCATTTTTTTTTCAATAAATATATATAATATTAAATCACAAAGTAAAGTAACAATATACCACAAAAATGTGTTAACCCGGGAGCATCATGAATTGTCCATAATAGTATTCCATGGACTTGAAATCATTTTTTCCCTATTGGTCTAGAGATGTCATACATAGTGACGCCAGCCCATAACTTCAACAACTCATCGATAAGAGGTTCAATATATACGTTCATATCTTTAACCTGGTACCTACCTAATTGGTTCAATATACTGCATGATTAATTATACTTATCTAGATGTCGTTATATATAAAAGAAATAATTACCATGCATGAAACAAAGAAATGAAATATTTTGTCATAGTTTAAAGAAAATAAAAGATAATTAAATACCCGGAACAATCATTGCCAACATTGTGTGCTCTCTCTTGATTGAAATCCAAGGAGGAAGGTTATTGTTTATAACAAAAATAGGCCACACAAAGTATGTAGAATGAAGCTCTCCAAATGGATTGACACCATCAACTGCCAACGAAAGTCTAACATTACGAGGTTCTTCTTTAAAAATTGGCCACTTTCTTTCGATGTACTTCAATGCAGAACCATCTGCAGGCATTCGAAGAACATCGTCTCGACTTCTATTCTTTGCATGGAAATCCATAAAGTGTGTTATACTTTGGCACCTGAACAACCACTAGAAACATGGAATTATCATAATATAACAAAGAACTTTGCGAGGCACCTTATTTGACTCTTTATCGGTTCGATATCTACTTATTTGACATTGTGGGCATTCATTTTCTGATTCATATTGTTAATAATATATGATGTGATCATTAGGACATGCATCAACAGCCTGATAATCCATTCCAATTTCTTTCATAATCACAGATATTTCTTGATATGTGCGTGGAAAAATATTTAACGTCGGTAATAGAACTTCACCTAACAATCTACAAAATTCTAAACAATAAGTCAATGTAAACAATATTAATCATCAATATCGCATCCAATATACTAAATTACGAATTAGAAAACAATAGCAATACATGAAAAAATTGAACCTTTTAAGTATTTGTGAACATGCAGGCATAAATAATTAACAAATTAAATACCTTAGTATCTGTATGAGGCATGTGTTTGATAAACCATTCAAAACCTTCAGTTTCACCAACAACAATATAGCAGATAAAATATTTGTTGTTGAGCCTTCATAAAGAGGTTGATGTGACTTCTCAAGTAGAGGATCATTATCATGACTATCATCCTGATTGTCCTCATCCATTGGAGCAAATGTGTCTTGGATAAATCTATGTATATCATCTTCCTAATTTGAATCACTAACGTTATCTCCATCCATATTATCATTAATAACTTGATCAGTAGCTTCAATATTCCGATCTCGAAGGTCATCACCCTGTAATGGAGTATTTCTACTAGTACTTGGCAAATAACTCTCTGGAGGTCGACATTTTGGGGGCATCGTCTATATATTCAAAAAAAACGTAGAAAAGTTAGTGTGTATAGAAAATATAAAAATCCCGATAAGAAATATTACTAAAATTCATGACATGTTGATTATTACAGAGAATACATTAAATATTGAATCCTCTTACCAAGGGACGATATTCATAACCCCCTCTGGCGTTCCCCTTCTCCCTACAAAGTCTTTCAGCTGTTGTTATTAAAAGTATTTTTCTTTGGAAGCCTATGCAATCATAGGAAGGGAAATAGCATTTTCCATCTCCCCTCACCTCTAATGCTGCTCTTAACCGAGCAAGCTTCCTGTCATTTTCGTTCATAGTGACAAATCCTTGTCCTGAAAAGTAATTGTCTTACCTACACCATACCAAACAGTAAGTTGTCAAATTTTTATATTTTAGCTACTCCTTCATGATATTTTAGCTACTCCTTTCGATTATGATATGTTTATTTACAGTGACCTACAATCCTCACAATTATTTCTTCTAAGACATTTTGACATGCTTTTTTATTATTATTATCGATTAACTATTAAGATCGACATGCTTCAATTTGTACTTTAGAGTAGTATGTACTAAATCACAGTGGAAAATAATTACACACCATTTAACGAAAGTGGTCAAAATTTATCAAACTTGAATCACTCGACACCATACACTACCCTCTAAGTTGTTTTGTAGACAAAATGCCAGTCTTTGAAATTCACCACTAAAAAAAGAATGTCAACCACTTGTCATCCACAATTGGGTTGGGTTGGTTTAAATTATGACGTGTTGATTTGCATCTACATACAATGGTCACAATTTTATGCTACTTACAGTGGTCACAGTTTTAT
>ML778066.1:846509-868604 GCA_009831015.1 Picea engelmannii
GTACATAAATCATTGACTCAATTCCTTGCAAACATTCTTGCCATTTTTTGGTAACCCTTGGGTTCCTGTTGCCTTGTAAATATTCACAAATGTCATTAAAAAATCTAGGGATATATTAAGAGAGGTTTGAGTTCACTAAATAAACCATCAAATATTTTTTTCTTTCATAAGTAAGATGGGTGAGAAAGGGTTTTTTGTTTTTTTATAAGGTCTATTTAGTGTTGAATGATATAATGTTTAATGAAATCCCATTTTGTGCAAATAATGGTAAAAGGAGGTGATGCATTTCATCTATATCAAATCTTCACTAAAGTTAATATCATTCTACTACTCTAAGTTTCAACATTGGATCCATTAAGGATTCATTAATGGCAATTTACATAATGAAAAGATAAAATTGAAGGAAACAATGAATCTAATTATAATGGGCAATATGTTGATGGTAGCAATGAAGAAAAATAATATGTTTTGGTAAAAAAAAAAAAATCACAAATAATGTTTCCATGTAAAAAACTTCTTCCATATATTTTAACATTAGTTTCCATTATATGCTTATCTTATTGTAATTGTTATGTAAAAAAAATTGAATGCACATTATGTGCCACATCACTCAGAATGTCAATATTATTTTTATCAATGAAATCATCCTAATCATCCTTCTACTAATGAGGAAGATGATTCTAATGAGTATTTCCCAAAAACAACATTGAAAATGATCATCAACACTATTTTATCTTCAACAACATGGCACCTTTAAGATGGTAAGTGCATGTATAATTTCTCTTTTTCCCCTCTTTCACTTTTGCATGTCACTACAATAGGGTAATTATTATTCTCTTAATTGTTATTTGCTTGATTGTGTGGTAGTTAATTAGATTAGTGGTAACTTCACATTGAAGGGTGATGACTAATACTAGGGGCAACTTTCAATTCAAGGCTAGGAATGATCAGGCCCACATCAAGTGAAGAAAGAAAATTAATAATTTGAACATGTGTTGTCCCATTCCATGTCAACAACAACACATCCATTCACTGGGAACACTAAAACCCGACAAATCGATGACTCCACTAAATTAGGGTTTAAGGTTTACATGATGAATTGATGATGGAAGAAAGTGGGTGTGTGAGCCAAATTTGATTCCAGAAACCCTCCCATATCGTTAAGGCATGCGAATAGTCTATCCACATCAAATTTCAATGCATACAGAAACAATTTGAAAAACTTTTAACGTTGGCCCCATTCACAGGTCATTGTTGCCCATGTCTAGTCCTAGTACAATTTCCTTGTAAAATTTGTATAAGTTATTTGTAAAATGATAATTTTGAAGGTGTTAGGCCTCTTCCTACACACCACGGCCAAATCAACACTCATTGACAGTCTGTGTATTGATCCATTTTAGTTTTGGATTGTTAGTATTTTCAATTGCACGCACCTTTCAATCTAGTCAAAGTTCAATTAATGTCTCTTGTTATTGTAGGGTTATAAAGCCTCGTGATCCCAATGCCCATACGCCTCCAACCTTGTGATCTAATGATCATTGGGTGACAAGTGTCATAATGGGTGATGACTACGACTAGGGGAAAATTTCAATGAGGCGCATCGTTGGTATGATTAGGCGCAGTCGCACAGATCTCTTGGTTTCGAGAATAGTTCATTCTCTACTAAACAGGGGTAACCACGTGAAGGTGGAAGATCTAATTATGCCCCCCCCCCCCACATCACTCTCAATTTCCCCATATTACCTAATTTGAAATTCTAAAGAACATGTATCATATACTATATTATACAAAATAAAAACATATAAAGATCATATAAAAGATATAAACACATACCTCTTCTTTTCAACAATTAAATATCAGTCATCTTCTTCTTCATCCAGCTCAACATCTGTATCAGGATCTGGTTCAGAATCAATATTGATGAAAGGCTTATTCATATCAACATCATCATCAACGTCATTTTCGCTAATATAGTTATCGATATCGTCAATGAGATTGTCGTCTCCTACATTTGGATGATCAACTTCTTCAAATTCTTTGTCTAACACATCGACTACATGAGCCACCTGCTCCTGATCTGCATAATCAGGATCTTCTCCCTCATTATTATCTTCATCCTCGACTACATCATTATACTTTACTAGTCTTCCTCTTGGATCATATCTAACAACGTATGACCAACCTGCTTTACCAGGTACCTCTGAGTAAAATACTTGCTCACATTGACTTGGAAGAACATAAGGCTTTGTACCTAGTTCAAATGCCCTTGTATTAACCATGTTAAATCCATTATCATGCTCAATAACAGTTCTTTCAGGATCACGTTCATGCATCCGTAGCTCTACCATTTAACCTCAAACAAAACTATTTTAAAGGAATTAAAATCACACTCAATTATATCCTCCAAATTCCCATAGTACCTATTCTCAATTTCTTTTGGATTTCTGTCACTTCTAGAGGAAATGTTGGTGACCTTAAACATTGCAGTTATCCCACAATCTAAGGTTTTCATCTTATCATCCAACATTTTGATACGAAATTTATGACCATTACACCACATAGCCTTGTGATGTTTCAACTGCAACATAGACAACAAGTAAAAAATACATTTCCAACTAATAAACCTCATATAGGAGTTAGTAAATATATATTTCAAAAATTAAACAAAGCAAATACATTGAAAAATTGGGAAAAACCTAGGAAAATGTGGGTTAAAAATTTTACTTGCCTATTTATCTTTTAAACCAAAGGCTAAATCAACTTCCCTTGATGTAAGATCAGTAAATTGATCTCGATGACAATGCGTTGTTTTAATCATCTTAATCACCCCTTCCCATGATAACCTACCGAAGTATTCTTCAGTATATTCTATTCAATGCTCCATCCAATCAAGGTTGTTTGCAATGTATAAATGTAAAGCATCCCACTCTCAAGCAACTATATGATATCCTAACAATTTAATATCATTAATTATCTATTGTTAATAAAGGAATAATTTAATAAATGTGTAATATATTAAATCTATGTCAACATCTAATAATTACCTTTCACAGTCCTCGTGTTACCTTTCCCCAATAGGACCTCCCCTTCAAATTTGTTGATGGAGTCGAGATGCCAAATGCGAGACACATTCATATTTTCGACTAATTTAGGTAGATATTGACTAATATACACCATGCATTGATATACCATATATCCCTCAACCATAGTACCCTCTGGACATGTTCTTTGTCTAACAAAAGCCTTCAGTGACTTCAAATTCCTCTCCACCATCCACATCGACTTTGTGTGTACTGGTCCACATAATTCAATCTCCTCAACTTGGTGTATGAGGTATTGTTCTTGTGCATTGAAAAATGTTGGAGGTAGATACTGTTGCATTTGACATATTAGTCGGGGAGTTTCTCTCTTCCAATACCTTATATCTTCTTTATGGATTTATTTTGATGATAGCCACCTACAAAAGTCGATGCAATAAAATAATATCAAGGCATACATAAATTTGCAGATAAAACATAATATGTCAATAAGTTCCACTACAAATCACATAAGAAGTATATTTTCCTTATAAAACAATACTTACCTCATGTATTTGCCAAGTACATAAATAATTTGTTTTATGTTGTTGTCAAAGTCGTATGGGAGAGATAAAGGTAGAACATACTGTAACAAAAAACTAATAATTATTGTTTGTTTCCAAAAAATGCGTACCAATAAGGAAATATATTATAACCTACTAATTACCTTAAAGAATGTATGCCAGTCATATGTTTTAACCCCACCAAAATCACCTTTTTTCGTTAAGATATTTTGTATGTTCGACGAAAACCCCATTGGAAACCTAATTTTTCGAATGACCTCTTTTACAATATTGCTTTGTTTTTCCATCAATAACCAAGGAAGACTAATATTTTGTTCACAACCATCGCCATTAGAATTAATAATAACACTTTGCAATGCGTGATTAGCTTCCTGGATGTCACAACAAATCTTTCCAACTCTCTCTTTGTCAGTCTTTCCATCTAATATTCGCCATAACAATTTTGTTGTTTTCTTCTCGATATGCATTGTATCAAACATATGAACTATTTGTAGGTGCCCATAGTATGGCAATCTACTAAATTGCATCGGGTAACTTTTCATTCCTCATGGAATCCCATTTGTGCCTTAACGACATTCATGAAACATCAACAAATTGAAATTAACACTAATTAATGGGACATAATGAAATTAATACTAATGAAATTAACCAAATATTTATATAATATGTCATACATAAATAATTTGCGTACCTTGACGATTTCTAATATATTCCAACTTCCATAGGCGAGGTGTCATTCTTCGTGGTTTTTTTCCATTTTCTTCTTTACCATTGAGTTTTTCTTTGTCTGTAGTTCAATAACTATGGTTATTAGGAAGAAAGTGTCGATACTCATCAAGCACTTCCTTTCCTAAACTCCTTGAACAATGATATTTTATCCTCGGACCACAAACTGGGCATGCAAATTTACCCTTTGTTTGAAGACCTACAAGATATATGAATTAATGTAGCGACAAATTAGAGTTACAATTTAAAATAATGCATGATATTTTCAATAAATATATATAACATTAAATCAAAAAATAAAGTAACAATATACCACAAAAATGTGTTAACCCGGGAGCATCATGAATTTTCCATGATAGTATTCCATGGAATTGAAACCGTTTTTGCCCTATTGGTCTAGAGATGTCATACATACTGACGCCATCCCATAACTTCAACAACTCATCGATAAGAGGCTCAATATATACATTCATATCTTTAACCTGGTACCTACCTATTTGGTTCAACATACTGCATGATTAATTATACTTATCTAGATGTCGTTATATATAAAATAAATAATTACCATGCACGAAACAAAAAAATGAAATATTTTGTCATACTTTAAAGAAAATATAAGATAATTAAATACTTGGAACAATCATTGCCAACATTGTGTGATATCTCTTGATCGACATCCAAGGAGGAAGGTTATTGTTTATAACAAAAACAAGCCACACTAAGTACGTAGAACAAAGCTCTCCAAATGGATTGTCACCATCAGCTGCCAACGAAAGTCTAACATTACGAGGTTCTTCTAAAATGTGATATAGTAAAGTTGGTGGGTCTAAAAACTCTATAAAAGAAGAGGGAGATGAGGAAGTGGGGATCGGCTGTTAGCGTAACGTTACACTGCCGGATTTGTGACTTGACTGATTGCTTGTGAGGAGTTGGGATTTTCCAGCTCGGATAGGAGTGGTAGCTCGGCCTTGCGAGGCGAGCTGGGAAGCTAGACGGACCATCTGGATTGTGTGTGGCCCCTTTGCGGCTCGGGGGGATAAGGGGGAAGCAGAGTACCCCTAGTGATTGGTTGGGAGGTACCGGTGTAGTCTCAACGGTCGGCGAGCTGGAGCGGCACGAAGCGCACGGTCATCACTCGAGGTGGGAGTTAAGGCAACGATATGGTTTGTTTTTAATTTGGTAGAATAGGATGCATTATGATCTATGCTGGTATCAGAATATTGGTTGAAATTGGATTTAATGGCTGGTATATTTTTCTACTCGGCGATTATAAGTGTAGCTGTCACAACAATTATTTTTATTTAAAAATTCTCACACGTTATCGTATTACTGTTGACATCATGTACTGATTTATCTTCTATGGGTTCCTTGGAGATAGATTACCACTAAATAGCTATTGAAAAAAACTCAGAAAATGAAATTTGTTACTGATGTTAATTACCTCTGTAAATAAAAAAAAAATTTCCTCTATTTTAATGGATAAAAGAAAGAAAAAGGAAATCGTTTTCGTTATGTCCCCATTTTTATTACGAGCATCTTCGTTCTGTGTTAGATATAGTAGTTACCTCTGCTATGTCCTTAGATAAACGAATTTTTGAATTCATTCTGTGATTTTGGTAATGGTTTCAATGACTTCCCCTGCGCATTATTATTGACGGCATTCTACCTTGCACTTGGGAAACGTTTTATGGATCGTTGTTTTAACCACGATTTACCCTGTTTTATATTCTTCCCATAGGATGAATTTTTGACCGAAGTATTTTTCACCCACTCCATTGTCAATCCATTCAGGGTGTCGTCGAGCTTCTTCTTTACTGAGCCTGCAAAAATTTGTTTTAACCTTCAGAACCTGTGCGCCCTTAGGCGCAACACCTCTGCGTTTCAGACGTAGTCCGCATGCGTTGAGAGGGAATCGCGAACAGCGTGAAGGAAAAAAAAAAAATGGGCCGGTGTTTTCAAATCTGAACCACGACATTCTGGGCGTAAACCCCTATGTTTTGGGTGCCTCACGCTGGGCATTCGGCAGATATTCATTCGTCCCAATGCATGGCGTGAGGGCCATCGATTGGGCATGCGTGGAGATGCTCTTGGGATGGATTGGAAACTCCTTAAACAGCTCCACCCTTTTCTGCCCACTCTGCGGCACTGATATACCACTGCACACGTCCGCCAAGGTGTTGTTCACTCAGCAGCAAAATCGATCTTCCCGTCTACCCATAGCTAGCATGCTGTTCACACGGCTTTAATTCCGCTCACCCATTATGTACCCGCTCTGCCAAACCATTCTGTATCTCCCGGAGTTCAACGTCCAACCTCAAAATTTAGCAACGAGATAGATTCGATATGAATTTAATGTGGAGTAAATTACTCTCTTTATCCATCGTTAAGACTGTTACCCTTTTTAGTTAGTTATTTTTAAGTTTAGTTGCTTAAGTTGAAGGGTCTTTTTACTGCATGGTGTCATGTATGGTAACGATAAGGAAGATTAGGAGGTCATCCATTAGAGTTTAGATGTTTAATTTAGTCACTTTAATTGCAGGCCTTTGTTTATACCTTATCTTGATAATAATGCTATTGAAATTTAAAATAAAATATAGAGTTAGTGTTAGTGTTAGACCACATGAAACGAAATTTTATTGTTAAATATTTTCAAGACGAGGGATTATATATATGATTTATTGTTTCATGGTTTACATTAACCTTTATGTGCGGAATGACAATGTTGATGCCAATTACTTGGGTAACACCAATTTCCATGTTGTTTATGTTCTTAGTTAAAGTTAATGTGATGTGAAGTTAAAGACAATACTAATGTTTAGGGTATGGTTGGGTATCTATGTTAATTATTATGAAGAATTTAATGTGTTAATAGGCTATTTGTTAATTTGTTAATAGGCTATATTGCTAATTTGTTGATGTTAGGGAACAATTCATTTACTATTGCTAATTTGTTAATTTATATTGCTAATTGTTAATGTTAATGGGAACAATGTTAATGTTAATGGGAACAATTCATTTACTTATGGTGGGAACAATTCAATTATATTGCTAAGAAGTTAATGTTTATATTGCTAATTTGTTAAGATTGTTCGGTTATTGAGTAAGAACCAGATTTAAGAAAGGTTGTTAGAAGTAGTTTGTAAGTTATGCCATTTGGGAAGATGACCTTGCTAAACTAGACTTGAATTTAGAGTGCAATTATTGTTTTTAGATTTAAAGTTAAACCCAAATTAAGGTCAGACTTGTCGCATCAATCGTCTTGTCTTGTAATTGATTAAAGGTACTCACCCAAGAAACACTGAGGTAGTAGTGAGTAATTTAAGAAGTTAAAATGATGCACTATTTCAAATTGTAGTACTATAGATAACTTTGCTAATTGCGATAATGATGGTTGTGTTACTGTCTTGACTATTGCCGAACTTGCTTTAATAATTATCATTGTCTTGTAATATGGTTGCTATTATTTGCAAAGTCATGGTAATTTAAAATGAAATGGTGTTGTCGTTTATGGGAACGATATCGTAGATTTAATTGTTAGTGGTAAAACATATATAGTGTAATGTCCTTGATTTAAGTACGATAAGTTATCATGATGTAGTAAATGGGCATTGCATTCAATTAACCTTACTTTATTTTAAGGTTGGACTTGGTAACTTGTCAACTAACGGATATTAAACGAAGTGATTGAGCTGTACTCGTTGCCAAATGAGTCATAGGTAATGTTGAGTCTTAACCATTGGGTGGTTATATGTCGGAGTCCATTCGGACTTGCTCGTTCTATCGCAATCGTGGTTTATCTTTAATTATTATTGTACTTGGTCGTAATCTTTTCATTGCTTGGTCTACTTGTGTCGGGCGGGATGTAGACACCTCCATGTTCCTCGAAACAGTCGCCAGCCCTGAGACCTTAAATGGTTAAAATCGATGGGAACCTGGGCTTGAGCATTGCTTATGTGTCTTGGAGGTCCTAACCATTGCAAGATAGGTAGGGCGGGTAGTCAGTCTTACTTATTGTCGTTTGATCGTTGTTAGACGCATGTTTTTACTGGTGGTACGTCTTATGTCGTATTGTTGTGTCTGTCTTGCCTACGTCTTGTTCATCGTCGGGTTACTAGTTTCTGCCTGAGCAGTCGGCCAGGAGCCTATCTGACCTTCTCTCTCTCCGGAGCAGAGGACTAAGATTAAACTCCCTTCTTTCCTATGCATAAATAGTAAAATCTACTATATTGGATCCTTCCTTATGTCTAGGGTCATTAATACTTGAAGTTACTTGTTGTGCGCCTTATGTCGTCTTGTTGTGATCATCGTGGTTGCATCTTGTTAGTCGTCGAGTGGCGACGTAGAGTCAAGTGTGTCTGTTTCATTTTTACACGCGCGCTCACACCTTCAAAAAAAAAAAAATTGCTCATGTTATCAGAGTTGTTGTCGTAACGAGGAGGCGTGTTACATTATTAAGATCGACATGATTCAATTTGTACTTTAGAGTAGTGTGTACTGAATCATCGTGGAAAATAATTACACACCATTTAACGAAAGTGGTCAAAATTTATCAAACTTGAATCACTCAACACCATACACCAGCCTCTAAGTTGTTTTGTAGACAAAATGTCAATGTTTGAAATTCACGACTAAAAAAATAATGTCAACCACTTGTCATCCACAATTGGGTTGGGTTGGTTTAAATTATGACGTGTTGATTTGAATCTACATACAATGGTCACAATTTTATGCTACTTACATTGGTCATGGTTTTATTTTCTAACACACTTTGGCATGTTCTCATTTTTCATTGCCTGACTAGTAGATTTCATCATGTTATCGTAGATTTCGTCATGAATTTTTTATATTTTAGATACTCCTTATTAATAGCATATAAACAAGTTACATCAACTACAAACTAGATTTAATCACTACATCTATAATTGTGTGTGATTATAAAATTGAGAGAAACAACATCACATATAAGAAAAGGGTATGTGGATTTTATTGAGAAAGTTGAAACAAATAGACTTTATTTATATTGGAAGAGTATGGTATATAATCATAAGTTCATTTGTTAAAGGTGCTTAGTCATAAGCCAAGAAATTTAAAGGTGTCTAACCATAAGATAAGATGGTTGAAGGTGGTTAGTTAAAAGTGATTGTTATGTGCCTAATCACGACATAGATAACATCTTTATAATAAGATCATATGTGTACAAATGTTTCCTTTGTATAATAACGACATATATACCTAACATAAGTTTAGGGTTAGTGTTTATGTATCTTATTGTTATAAACATGAGTTTCCTCCCTATCTTATATATACCATAACTTATCATTTATCAATATAACAATCAACTTCAATATTTTATTCATGGAGATTTCTTCCTTCATTTAATTGAATTAGTAAGTGCTAGCCAACCATCAGGTGCGTTGCAAGTATCCCAACCATTATTGTCACTGTTATATTATTTTCAATTTATGCAAGTATGATCCCATTTGGGTACTAGGGATGTAACAAGTGGTATCAAAGGTTCAATCAAGCTTTGTTGGTGTTTTTTTGTTAGTTCTTAAAAATAAAATAGAGAAGAAAATGACAATCAATTACTATCATTTCACCGATTAGGGTTGAGTTTCAAGAGCACTTCCATATCTTTATCAATGAAAAGAGAGACATTCTAGCTACATTTGAAGGCAAAAGGGTATGTGGATTCCGTAAACCTAGAATATTATGGAATCCACATACCTTTTTACATAGAATATACTAACTAGATCCAAAAACCAAAGACATGAAATATGGTACTACACATATAATATATTATCAAGGACAAAACAAGATACATGAAATTTCGACCTTTGAAAAAAAAATTACAAGTTAAATGAGTACATCAATAAAAAAACATAAGAACTTTGCAAGTTCAAAATCTGAGCTATGTAGATCGAGAATTGGATTTGTTCAACCGATGGGTGATGGAAAAAATAAACAGCTCAAACAAAAGCCATGAATAGTGTCACAACTATAGCAATTGTGTCGCAAAGTATCTTAAAGACAGGTATATATAGATCAACTAGTCAACTAGCCGTTAACACAGACCAATGAGATAGCCAAAAATTTTGTGGCAATAGTAACGAACATTCATGGCAATAGGGACGAAAATCTTGACCAAGTTAAAAAAAAAAACTATTTGTGGCTATATTGACGAAATTTTGTGGCAATATCAACGAAAATCCCGCGCTATTTAAAAAAAACATGAAAATAATGGAAACGTGGAAAAATTTCATGGAATAATCTTCCCATATGTAGTAGTGACTTACAGGTATCCAACCATACAATTAATTCTATTACACATAGTATATGAGATACTTATATGTTCACAATATGTAGCCACCCAACTGATTGTGGGTGTTCGCCCTTCCACCCAACCATAGGGTTTGCATGCTCAGTCACTTTGGCTAAAGGCCACCCTCATGCCAAGCCATGATACCACCGGGGAACTCTCTATGCTCACCTCTCCTAGATTGTGCCTCTTATAGGTTTATCAAATGTCTTCCAGCATCAAGCTCGCGATCTCTCAACTCAGGATGGGTTCTTGGGTTCTCATACCAGTCCTATGACCAGTTTCTTTCTCTAAGACTCCCCTCCCCACTCCATTTGAGTTCTTCTCCTATGCATATATTTCCAATTTCCCCCTCATGCCCCTTTGTGCATTCCTTACACGTAATCTCTTGGGAAGGTTCTCGACATGTCCCCATATCAGCCTTTCAATTTTCTCTTATCCCGTAGTAACACGTTAGACAACAAGAAAGAAATTAACGCACTCTTCCCTTTTTCCAACTCCTTTACACACTTAAATATTTTAAGTTCTACTGAACTATTTCCAAGGCTTCATTGCCTTTGCATAGCATGGCCTTTAACCAAGGTCATTCTTTCAAACATATTCATTTTTTATTATACCTTGTTCTCACAGTTGTTCAATTTTACAACTTTGTTAAGCAAATTAGAGTTCTGAAGTGAGAAAAGTGGTCTTATTTTCTCCTTCTTTGCTTCTACTATTCATCCCCCTTGGGATGTTCCTACTCTATTCCTTGAGTATTTTTTAGCCAATTTTCAACTTGACCCTTCCTCGATGTAATCAACACATTACAACATCAAGGATAACTCATAAATTAGTTATGAACCAGTGCATTCTACACCTTTACCAGACCAGATCAGCTAGCACTTATTTGCATATATTTCATTTATACCTTATATTTCAAAATGTAATTTTTGATTCTTATACAGATATGATTGTATCCCATCGTCAATTTTCCAACAATCGTTACCTTACATGGTTTTGATCTCCCGATAGAGTCCCCACTTAGTTCCTCCACTTGGAACTTCTTCGACATGCAACTCTCTTGTTGCATATCCATCACTATCTGAGATGACCTCAACCTCGATTAAACCTTAGCTTTACCATTTCATGGGTTTATTCAATATTCCATAAGGGATATCAACACGCATTCTCATTGTGCGTTAAATTTAAACATCCACACATGCACATTTCATCCTATCAGTTTATATCTCGAACTTTACTGTTATGTACTTAACTTCAGGCATCAGCATGTTGTGTGTGTGTATACCATAGGCACACTACATAGTCCACATGCACATTTTACAATTTCATATGTGTATTTATTTAAAATCATATGTCTCATGATTGTTCACAATCATGCAATTCTCAAAGGCATATTCTCCTTGTCTTCTATCTTAACCATTAGAGCATCCTTGCTCACTTACTCCTTCATCAATTTATACTAGTTATTCTTTCAGGAAATGGAACACATCCTCCTCAAGATATTATTTAAACAAGATACTCAGACCCTCCAATTGTAGGGTCAACCATACATCCATGGAATTATTTACTCCAAGAAAGTATATGCATTGTCCTACTGCCCTCTTACTCAGGAAGTCATAACATGTCCTCAAGCATATAAGTATATCTATAAAGGTATTATGTATGTGCATTACTTGCACCTATTTATATCATTCTTTCATATTTATCTGGTCTTAATATCAACCTTCCCTAATGAGAGCTTACAATCAATCACATGATAAATCTCATAGGCATGTTCATAACTATGTTTCCTTTTCTATATGGAAATAACCAGTAAGAAGCCACTCTTTCCCTTTTGTTATACAAGAAATTACAATTCGAAACACAACTAGGTAATTTACAACATTACCAAGGGAATTAAAATGCTCAAATCCATCTTCCTTTCATGCTTCAACCCATTATTGGTCAATAGACCTTTATCAAGGGAATTATTTCTTAATTTCCCTCTCTTTTTTTTCTTTTTTTTTTTGTTTTTTTAACAAGAACGGTTATGTTGCATTAGGCGGCATTATGGCATGCCAGAATCAGAAAGTTACAAATCTGAAGAAGGTTGGTGACCTCTAATAGTGCTGCCAACCTTCTTGTGAATGTCTTGGGAAACCAATCCCATCTGTTTCTAGAGCTAATTCGAAAAAATGACAAAAATTGCATACATGAGTAAATTCTCACAAACTGTGAGCACAATATAAGGTAGAAGCAATAAATTAACCAGAGGGGGGTGGAATTTTCCTCTTAAAGAAGGGATCCAGCTTTTTCTGAGAGCCTGAAGAAATGTTGGAGGCCGCCTCCTTTTCTCTGTGTGCTTTGTTGGTCTTTCGTCCTTTGGTAAGGGGTGGAGACGGGACTGAATTGTCTTCAGGTTCAGAAGTTTCCACAGAATCGCTAGATGGGACTGAAACAGTCAGACCTGCTGAGGCAGAGGGATTCGGATCTGAAGCCCGAAATTCTCTCGCTACTACTGGGCCTGGGGGGGTGGAGATCGGAAGGCTTTCGTCTGCCGGCGGATCTTCCTTCACTTCTGTTGCTTCTAGATCTAGGGCTTCATCTTCCTTCAGCGCATCAAAGCTGTTTTTATTTTCTAGAGTTGCCTCTGCTGAATGAGTGGCCTTTGGAGCCTGGGGAATCGGATCCTTTCACCTTGGTTGCCTTCATCGATTATATACTGGCTGAAAATCATCTTCTTTGACTGGTCCCGGCTCCTCAGAGGCTTTGGGGCATCTTTTTGCGAAATGACCGTATGCATGGCACCGGAGGCACTTAAAAGGGATCTGCTCGTAGTCCAGCTCTTGGATATGGCACCATTCCCCCAGGGAGAGCTTGATGGCTTCCGGTAGGCCTTTCTCGAGATTAACCTCAACACAAATACGAGTGCAGGTAAATTGTTCCCCTTTCGATTCCACACTGTCCAGGAATCGCCCAAGCTTGTTTCCAATGTCCTCTAGAGAGCTTTTCCCCCAGAGATGTATGGGGAGGTGAGGCAGCCTAACCCAAACAGGGGCTGCGGCGATCTCATCTCCGGGATTGAATTCCAGAGTCCAGGGGGCTAAGAACAGTCCTCTCGACCCCATGAAATAGGGTCCAGATCTGAAAACTAGATCACGGTCCTCTTTCCCTGAGAAGCTGAAGACAAAAAAAACCCTGCCTACTGCACACCGAGAAACTCTTCCCTGTATCAGCGGCCTCCATCGTTCATCAATCCATGCCTCCACCGTTTTGGGGCTGGGCCATAACCCCGTAAACTTCCCGATGAGGGCCCTTTCTGCCAGAAAGAGGGCAAGTTTGCAAGGCTCCTCTGGAGAAATCTCCAGAGAAGGGATCTCCTCCATCTTCTTAACAAACTTAGACGGAGGAGAAGGCTTGGATTTAGGTCCTGCCGAGTGGACTAATGCTTTGAATGCTTCCAACGGATCATCCTCGTTCTCGGCAGTCAGATTTGGAGCCATCTTGGCAGGACGATGACCACCAGAGGCTATCACTGCTCCAGATCACGTGCGCGCAGGAGGGACGCGCTGGAAACGCCAAGTCGCGCCCTGTATGCTGAGAGAGCGAAGGGAACCTGGATCGAAAGCTATGAACGAAGCTCAGCGTCCCTGCAAACGAAAATTCAGAGCGATGGCGGCTAGGGTTTGGGCCCTAGCCGCATTGGCATTTCGACTCATTCCATTGAAGCCGAAACCAAAACTGAGAAGATCTTAGTTTAATGTTAAATATGAGTAGGATCCTCTTTATCAAAAATTCTTAATTTCCCTCTTTACTATTACTTGAGAAAACTAATCCATACCTAGATGGTTATCATCCACCCCTGGATGTCACTCTGACCCATTGGTCATCTATAAATTCTCCAACACTTCCTTTATCAGACCTTGTATCAGTCTCTCATTAATCATTACAACCCTACCTTCATAAGGAAATAGGCACCAATATTATCAGTATTTCATTCATGTTGTTAATTCTCCTATTGACCTTAGGTCATTCTCACCTAAAAGTTCCATTAGTATACCATACCTTACAACCCACCATAGGTTATAACATGTCTAATTGCATGTTACATACTTGCTTACTCTTTACCATATGCATTACAACATGTCCACCTCTTGCATGTCATGCATAAACCAATACTCAAGTCAACGGGTATGTACACATCTTTGTACAGTCATGAGATCAGAGACTAGCTCATATGTTTAAGTCATTTCATCTATTTTATGAGGACTAGCAACACTCCAAAGGTCTCCTTTTTCTTTTCTCAACTAGGTTATTTCAACAACAAGCTTCATATATTGCAGGTCAAGTAACTTGACCTTACAAATTTCCCATTAGTCCCCTAATCATGAAAAGTTATACATGCAAGGCTCAATCTCTTTATTAAACAAAAATTAAAAGTGTTGGGAGCTCCATCGAATCGTACTTACATGCATCCTTACAACTTATTAAAACCATCCAAATTGTTCATTTTCTGGACTTAAGCAGCCCTTGACAGGATACTTATATCTTCAACCGTTCACATTCAGGTATTACCATAAGTTCTTATTATTACATTCCCACTTCTGTAGTAATAGCCATCACTTCACCATGTCAACAATTTAATCCTTTTGTTGCAATCATCATTTTAAGGATTCTATTGTAAAAATTTAAAATAACAGAAATGTTTTAATCTGCAATCCTTATCCTCAAGGAGTTAATGTGGATAATAAATAAAAAAATTAATGTAGATAAATTCTTTTAAACAGGCTCATATTCTCCTTATTATACCATTCATTTGACTGATCTTTGGCCCATCCATGCCTAGTGTTGTAACTTGCTCTGATACCACTCGTGTAACACACCCAACCCCCTAAGTACCCTTTTTAAGGGATGGGGTATTAAAAAATTTCTTCCCGTATCCATATTAGAGTCCCCTTTATGATAGAACCATCGTCCTTTAATGATCAAGATATTTCCAACGACTGTAATTTTGCTCAAAACCGAGATCTAAATCAAAAGTTATGGCCTCCCAAAGTTTTTGGTCCTCATTGGCCAAGTGCCACCTCACTTCCACGTGGCATCCATTGGGCTACCTAGATCCATCATTATCGGACGTGGCACTTTCCATATGGCTCACCGACCCATATTTTTTATCCCACGTAACCTCATGTCATTGTCATCGTCGATAATTTCATTCCCATGGGTTGCAAATACCCCAACTAAAAGTTTTGACAACACGCATTTAATCAAACCTCTTCCAAAATCTGATGATTCACAAGCCACTCATCCAACGAATCTGAGTAATTCGGTGACTCCAACTTGCACGGGGTTTAACACCCCTTCCATCTGAATTCCTCTATCTGACGGTCCTCATTTTTTTCATCCAACGGATCTATTTGAGTCGGTGATGCTAACATGTGCAACAGTTACTACTCGCCCCTTCTCACTGCTAAAACTAATGGTGGGACCCCATGACAGATCAATAGTTCAGACTGAGTCTTCACCCTGCATCGACCAATAGTCCTAATCTCTCTTCCTTTCGTCATCATCGACATTTCATAACAATGACTAACAAGTCCACCCTTGAACCCTGACAAGATTTCACCTGGATCAACAATTCAGATCTCAATGTCACATCCCTACCGAGATCGACAGCTCCCAATGTGTTGTTGATCTATTTCATCGTTGATATTACTCAGTTAATACCTAACTCTCCATCCTTCTACTCTGACGACAATATCTTGGACATCGACGGTTGAAATTCATTGTCCCATAGATCCAACAACCAGAAATAAAATGAAGGTCCAGAGGAACTCCTCACCCAACAGGGCCCACTTTTGTCTTGTCAACCAATCACTTAGTGACACTTGTCACTATTTGGACACATTGGCTACCATGTTGGCACTTTCACGTCATAATTACATCATCACATCCTATCATATCTTAGGTAATACCTATGATAGATCGATCACCGTTGTCGCGTCTCACCACTCACAAATCAACGGTGTGGATTACTCATTTTTCTCAAGATAGCACTTTTCCTAAGGAAGGGAATATTCTTCGATGCTTTTGCTTCAAAGTGTAAATAAAAGGGTGAACCATTTCACTCTGACAGGAATGACTCTGAAAGACTTATATAGAACCATTCGTGCTCCTAATCTTTCAGCACGAAATTTGATACTAAAATGGAATATTCTTCAATACCTTTATATCGAAGCGCAAATTACTGTGTCAACATTCCTCCTTAGATAGTTATGGCTCTCATAGATCAATGGTTCATATTAATTCGGAGTTTTGGAGTCCCCGTTCAACCATACACTCCCATGGATGGTCCAGATAGCCTCTCGAAGTTCCTCCTTTGGAGTTTTTCTGCGACCGCTCGAGAGTTTCCTCTAAAAGTCCACTTCAACCAACTCTTTTTAACAAATACTGCCCTGATGTAATGGCATATAGATCCACACAGTGGTGAATATGCTACCTCCATGCTCCAATGGTTCAATGGCTCTGGTCAGTTCAAAGTCTCATCCCGACCTAACCATGGACTACTCTGATTAATGGTAGAGATATATCCACCTGCAAATCCAATGGTTGACAATTTAGGCAACCTTCTAAAGGCCTAATCCCAATAGGGGCCCATCCTCAACCCTTTGAAAAATTAGGTATCGACACGTATTATCCTTAAATATGTGCAGGCCACCACACCAACATCCTTGTCACTCTAACTACCAAGTCAAACTAACAATCCACATCACTTCACCTCTCAATCCTCTAATAAATCCATGGCTATCAACAACTCGGAATACAACCTCTCTTAGCATCATAGCCTACTCTGATGAATTTATAGGATCAAATCTTTCTCAGGTTTCGACCAATGATCCATATCTACCTGTGAAGTCCCTCCTTCGAAGTTCATTTCCTCTGAGACCACAATTTACTTTGAACGGTACCTTGCAATGAATGGTTAGGATCTATTATCTCTCCAAATTGACGGTCGATATTTAATCCTGCTCTTACACCGATCGAGGGTCCAGATCTAATTGTCATGCCAAATCGACGACCACGATCCTCTGAGGAAAAACAAGAGTTTTCTCTGGTTTAACAGTTTAGTTCGAGACTTAATCAATTTCACGAGGGTTTCTCCAAGTCCTTTCAAGGCTTAACAAGTTTCAAGAATTCTCTCCTTGGTCCAAGGCACTCCTTTTCCTACCCAGGGTACCTCTACTTCATCCTATCCTGCAAGGTTCCTTTGTTGCAGGGATCCAAACACTATGACACACAAGTGCATAAATATATGTGTGTATATATATAAATAGCCACAACGACACTTACAATAATATCGGAGTTCAATCCTCCAACAGGCATAACCATTCATGAGTTCAACCAAATGATACAACCAACCATATAGTTTCCCTTTTTATTTCAAGTTCAAGGACTCATCAAGGAATAACCATTCACACTATCAACCAGGCGTACAAATCTACAATACACTTACATGCATCCATCCATGCAATTAATTCTATTACATAGAGAATATGAGATACTTCTCTGTTCACAAGATGTAGCCATCCAACTAACTGTGGGTGTTCGCCTTTCCACCAAACCATAGGCTTTGCATGCCCAGTCACTTTGGCTACAGGACACCCTTGTGCCAAGCCATGATACCACCAGGGAACTCTCTACGCTCACCCCTTCTAGCTCAGGCCTCTTCGAGGTTTATCGAATGCCTTCCAGCATCAAGCTCACGACCTCTCAGCTCAAGATGGGTTCTTGGGTTCTCAGACCAATCCTGCGACTACTTTCTTGCTCTGAGACTCCCATCCCCACTCCCTTTGAGTTCTTCTCTTGTGCATATATTATTTGGTTTCCCCCTCATGGCCCTTCATCCGTTCCTTGGACGTAATCTTCTGGGAAGGTTCTCGACCTATCCCCCTTCCTTCTGTCAGAAGACACTTGTGGGTCAATCATGGGAACTCGTGAGGTATTTCTTGATGTCCACTCACTGACACTTGTTTCTATCCTAGTCAGAACTCCATACTCCCATTCATTGAGGGTGGTTGGTTTCTCAACCACCAATCCTTGCTCATTAACATATTTTCCTTGAAATTGGGGCTAAGGGAAATCATTTGTTATTTCCAATTCAATTATTTCAGCAAGGGGTCATTGAGTCATCTTAGCATCATGAACCCCTCTCTAGGATTCTCATTTTTTCCCTTGGTAGTATCATGGCCAGTAATTTTAAGGCTTCACCCATTAGTCAGCTAGTTGGATTTCTTAATCAAACAATAATACAATTACAGTATTTTCATGCCATAGCATGGAAATCATTAATTACAATTAATTACATATGATCAAAGGTTTATAGAGGGGGTATTAAATACTTACCTGGGGCCAGAGGCCCATGGAGATCATATTCCACTAGCATAGGGTCAGAGGATAGACCCATCAACTGGTAATGAAATTTTCCTCCCATCCATGTTAGACAAATAATAAGTGCCTTTCTCTAACTTCTTCTTCATGATGTAAGGGACAAGCCATAAAAATTGATTCATCTTATCATACTTAGGCTTCCCCTTTCTCTTATCCCACATGAGCACAAGGATTCCTTCATCAAACTCAACATAAGGTATCTCTTCAATGTCAAGTTGTGCAGGTGGATTTTCCTTAACCATGTCTTTGATATCCTTTTCTCACTCTTCATCTTTCTTATATTCATCCTTCTTGAGTATCTTGATGGATCCTGTATCTTTTCCTTGGTATTCTGAAAGATTCTCCTTATATTTTAATGTCTTCAGAAGTAAGGTATCAATGAAATATTCTTGTGAAAAAGTCAAATCTTGAGGATCATACTCAATGACCTGAGGTGTCACATCATACTCACAATAACTTCAATAATCAGGACAATTGGATCAACCACATCATTCTTTGCAACATTTTGGCTGTATAAAATATCAAATGTCCCATCCCCCATAGGGATATGTGCATGAGTAAGGTCCATAACTGAGAAAACCCCCAAGTGTAGAAGACCAACTTATTGACAAGAGCATTCCCCAAGCATCTGGTACATCAATCACAATTATATTCATGATGAGGTTGATGTGGGGGGAATCCTACAGATATACCTCCACTTCTTCTATGAGACCATACACTTTCACTTTCTTTGATTCAATACCCAAAACATTTCCATAAGGGCGAGTTGTCTTCAAACCAATTTGTTTCATGAACTTTAAAGACATCACATTTTTCGAAGATCTAGAATCCAACATACAATTATTCAAACGAAAGCCATTTATGCCTAGGGAAATATAAGAAGGAGGATTTTCCTCTCCTTGGCTCCCATGATACATGGTATTTAGGTTCACCGAAGAGTATCATGCTTCATATTGTATCTTCAAAGTCTTCAAGAATTATTTCCATACATAAGGAATTTTACACATCTCTACTACAGTTACTGACATATTCATATTTCCAATCATAGTCGGCACATCTATATTCAGGAAAAGATCAACATCCATTGGTTCAGGTTGTGGAATCAAGTCGCAAACTGGAGGTGGAGGAGGTGGAGGAGGTGGAGGTACTTGTTTTATTTCTTGAGGTGGTGGGACTGGCACTTTGTTTCTTATTGATTATGTCAAGATTTTATTTTTCCCCAACTTGTCCCTTAAGCCTTCATCCATTTGGTTCACAACTTTCAACCGAGATCATCTCACTTCCCGCTTCTTGATTTCCTCAAGTTGTTCCTCCATGATATCAACATAGCCCTCATCCTGGAGGGAAAAAGTTGTATCAATCAAATTCAACCTGTCCATGGGGCATAAATATTCTTCTTCCCCCTATATTGGGCACTCATTTTCTGAATGAGGTTCCTGGCAAGGCAGACACAATGGTGATCCCTCCATGCTGACCATCTCAATAGGATTCAAAGTGTCAAATTATTTTGCCTCTTTTATCGCCTTGTCTTCCAACCTGAGTTGTCCCTCTTTGTCTTATAAATTGAGGTCTTGTATCACAATGATGCCTCTCCAAAGTTTTCAACATGTTCATGATCTAATTTTGACTTTGGATAAACTAGGCACTCATTTGATCAAACTTATGATCCAAGAGTGTGAATGGATCTTGTACATTGTTGGTTGAATTCTTTGTCTTTGATTTTATTATGGCACAAGGGAACTCAAAAGGCTCAATATTTGAGTTGATAAGATGATCTTCAATCTATGCACTATACTCTTTGGCCTTTGCCAAATTTTCAGGCATCTTTTCCTTTAATATTAAACCAAACTTCCCTTCAAAAGCATTCAAGTAGAGAATAAGAACAATTTCTTCTAGCAGGCACAAGTCCTTCGGAATCTGACTATGCAAGTTGTCAAATCATCAAATTATTTCACTATTTCATTCTCTTTCTTATTAATCTAGTTGAACTGCGTTAATAGAATTTCATTGTCCTTCTTTGTTTTCCATCTACTTTTGAAAAACTTAACGAAAGCTTCATAAGATTGCAAGTGATTGTCGGAAAATCCTTTGAACCACTTATTAGCATCTTCATCAAGAGACATAGCTAGTAGCTTCATTGCAACATATTCATGCTCTACACCATTGTCTTCCATGGCCACACCAATAGAGTCAAGATGCTCTTCAAGTGTAACAAAATTGTTTCCAGTGAGCTTTGGCAACCACTTGTGAGACTCTTTGGGCATGGTATTGGGATACACAGGAAAAGTGGTCATATTCAATGGCTTGTAAAGGCTGACAGCCGAAGAATGAGCCATTGGAGAGACAGTAAGGTTACCTTGAAACAAGTTTTTGACAATGGGAGAATTATGAGGCCTTCTTTAGCAAACCTTGGAAAGCTTAAACCTTCCTTGGGAAAGAGACTTAGGGAAAGACGGGTTGTGGAGTTGTCAGATGAAATTTAAGAAAAGATCATCAAAAGTGGAAAGGGAAATTCCCTCAAATGGAGTCGCTGGGAAAGATAATGGAAATTCTTTGGGTTAACTTGTCAAGTGTCATTATGGATCAGAAAGGATTCAAAATCCTCTCTAGAAACGACGCCAAAAATGTTATTGCACATTTTGTAGTTTGGGAAAAGCCCAACCCAGGCTACAAATGTGAGACACAATTGGGAACACCTATCACTGTTATCTCAATAGATGTCCCCCTTTTTTATTGAAGGAAAAGTCCAACACAAGGGAGGATTCCCAGATAACCCTAGGGGGATTGTGATGGGAAGATCTAAGAGCTTGAATAATGCCCCTATAGGTCAAGGTTGAAAATGAAAATGAGGCTTAAAAGAGTCTTATGAGCTGGTAAATGGTTTTCGAGGTTATGTACCTACAAAACAATGTTAGACCTATCTAGAACAAGACAATATATGATGATTAAAGTCTCAAAACCTATGGGGAAACAAAAAAAAAAACTAGTTTTACCCAAAAATGAAATAGTGTATGTATATATA
>ML778066.1:876644-894152 GCA_009831015.1 Picea engelmannii
ATCATCCTGGGTTTCTTGGGTTATGAAGAGGACTTCTCCTCCATCATTATCTTCTTCATCACTCTCATCTAAGGAGATGTCATCATCCTTGGAGTAGAAACTCTTTTTATTGTTGAGACTTCTCTTTTTATAGTAGCAGTTTTACACAATATGTCATATTCTACCATAGTTAAAGCATTTGAGAGGAGACTTACCTTTGTATCTTTCGCTTCCCTTCTGGAACCTTCTTACAAAATTTGTTATTTCTTCATCAAGGTCGTTATCCCAGCCTTGTCTTTTGTCTTCTTTATGGCTTTAAAGGCTGCTTCATTGTTTGGTTGGTCACTTTTTGTACCTGTTCTCATTTCATATGCCATAAGAGTCCCATGTAATTCATCCATTGTCATTTTGGTCAAGTCCCTAGTTTCTTCAATGGCGGAGACCTTAGCATCATACTTTAAGAGAAGTGATCTCAACACTTTTTGTACAACCAAGGATTCACCGAGCTCTTCACCTAATCCTCTTATAGCATTAACAACTTCATCAACTCTAAGAAAATAGGTTGCAATATCTTCCTTTTCATTCATCTTCAAATTTTCAAATTCTTCTCTATGTCGTTGAAGCTTGACCTACTTAACTTTTGGATCAGCTTCGTAGATACTCTTGAGTTTGTCCCATACCTCTTTAGCAGTGTTGCAGCCCATCACTTTGCTAGCAATGGTTGGTACCAATGATGCTAGAATAACATGTGTGGATTTTGAATTACAACTCATAAGCTTCTTCTCATTTGGATCGGTTGGAGCATTATTTGGGATTACATAGCCATTTACAGCTGAGTACCAAATGTCTACTCCCAAAGCCGTTAGGTAAGTTTTCACTCTATCACTCCAGTATGAATAATATCTTCCATCAAATTTTTGAATCCCATTTGAAATGTGCTCATGGTCATCCATCTCTGCTCAGGATTTTCCTTCCAGCGGTTAAACTGTTTTGAAGGCAACCTGCTCTAATACCAAATGTTGATACTGAGAGGAGGGTGAATCAGTATCAAGTACAATTTAAAAAAAAAAATCAAATTATACTTAAACCATTCAATTATACCCAATGATAAATGAGCAATAGTATAAGAGTTACATCAATACACCACAATACACCATGCACAATATATGAGAAATAATCAATAGTTTTTGTTCAAGGGAAGTAATGACTTCCAAAGGTAGCTACAACTTCCAAATGTAAAGGGATGGATAAAACTCCAAGAGGAAGATAAAATCCTCCAATATCAAGAGAGATTTGAACTCTCCATCCTTGCCCCTTCCTTCCACCCAAGAATATATGAGAGATAATAAAACTTTACATTAAATCATGACCATCAACCAACCATCACATAGAACCTGATAATGCTTCCTAAGACTTCTTCAATTTCTGGAATTCTTCAATTTTTGGAATAATATGATCCTGTAGATAATATTACTCAATGTATTCTCTGAAAATTCTCCAATTTTCACTCCTTGAATCCTCCTCAAAAGGAAGTTATAGAAAAAATGGTATACTTTATTTAATTCTGGTTTATTCAGAAGACCCAACTTGTACAACATTCTATATGCTCAATATTTAACATCCAATTCTAAAACACGCACACAATAAAATACAGTCCGTACTCTTTCCAATGGAAGTGGTCCCACTTCATTTGGATTCTTTATGAAGAAGTTATGATTGTTTTACCCGGAACACATGTTTATTGACTAGCTTCAGGACTGGTCACAAACCCTATCTTCCACATAGTGTATCTCCATAATTATAGCGAATCAAGAGCTGAAATTTTTACCAAAGGTACCTTGATATGTCTTAGAACACATCACCAAAAGACTTCATCCTCCCTTGAAATCTGGCCTTCTTTTACTTCTTATTTCCTCTGAAATTCGACTTGTATCAAAATGAATGTATAATGGTGTTTATTTATACCATTTATATCACTTCATTTGAACATTAGGGCCGACCTGACACTTTATTATTTTGTAATTCTTTTCTTTAATTATCTTCAATGCCTACATGTAATTCCTTCTTCAATTCACTTTGTCATCTTCAAAAATTCATTTCTCCTCAACCATGAGGATCCACGTGACGTGCCACATACCATCGGAAACAACATGATCTATATTATCCAGTCATGGGTGTTGTATATTCATGTGAATTGTCCTTCATTTCCAAATAACTTTATCAATATTGTGGTCCAAAACCCATGACTAGGGTTGACATCAATGACAACAACCAATCTTCCAACAAGTATCATATTTAAATACCCTTAATAAAACCCTAGAAATGCATTAGAAGAAAAACATACAAAAAACCATGCAGATAATTAAAATGGTCTTGAACAAAGATACCTTAATATTTTTTTAGCTCTTCCTCCACCTAAACGCAATTTTGATAACCATGACCACATGTATTCTTATTGAAGCAGAGAATTAAATCACTAGTTCATGTTGAACCCTAATTCTGAAGAATACATTTCTACAGTAACCCATTTCAATTGTAGAGCACTATCCTTCTTTCTTCATTCATTCGATCAATTCTTCCAAATTCCTATTTTGTTTGTTGTAATTACAGTACAATCCTCAGCATAACATTCAAAATTGCACATGTGAAGAGGTACAATAGTAAGAAAATATAATGAAATATCATCCTAAACTATATAACTTGAAACTAGGGTGGTTGAAGGAATCAAAGGCCTTTATTTTGGTGCAACTAAATCATTGAAAAAGTTCTTTGAAATGTTTATCCACAGGGTCCTCACCATTCTTCAAAGTGGACTAGATATGTGTTAGCTCCAAAATGAATGTTCTCACCTCTTAATCTTTTTGTTCCTCCACCAATCAGAATTGCACTAAGGGAAATCCTTGTAGCAGGGAATTCAAAGGAATTTCCTAGAACAAGCATTGTAAGGTGACCAATGTTTCTTTGCCATGAAAAGGGCCATCTAGATGTTTGAGTCCATCATTTGCAAAGATTAGGTGTCTCAATGGAATCTATATACATTACAATGATTTGGGATGATATATTATTGAGGAAGTCTTGAATATTACCTAACTAGTTGAACCAAAGAGAAGCAATCATTGTGTTGAAGTTCTATCTTGATAATTTTGTGAAGATCAAACTTAGCTCTTGATATCGTTGGGTTCTCATAATCTTTCATGAGCACCATTGTTAACTTATTCTTAACAATGTCGTCACACATTTGATAGAGTTCCTCAAGTTGTAATATAACTAATATACATAAAGCATTTGTGGCCATAAACAATTAGATTACAATATTATGGATTGAGGTGAGGGACCTCTGCCTGTGGTTTATATCGTGCCAACCATGTGTGAAGGAGAAATGAACAAAATGCTACTCCTGAAAACACCTTATTCCTTACACATAGGGTTTCATTACTTTGACCACTGTGTGCTTCACTTAGCTTTTAGGGTGGCGGTATTTTGTTAAAGGACATACAAAGCATCCATCCCATAGACATGAAATTTTTTTATTGTTATAACATAATTTTTTCCTCAACAATTACACACAAAATTGTTTCAGGTGTTTAAAAAACAAGAAAACAATCCAAAAATAAATAAATAAACAAATATATCTTATTTGGATTTTTTTCATAGTATGTGATGGGTTCTTAAATTGGCCCATTTTGTTCATCATGTATAGCTATTTACCTCTCTGTAATCTTGAGTATTTTCCTATTATTAAACTTGATAATTATTGCACTGATCAATTTTGTAGCCATTGATAGTTTGTTGATTAACTAGTTACAATGGTTAGTTTTGGTGGTATTTTATGAGTTGTTATATGAATATGCTTGAGTTTTCCTTCAAGCAAATGACTAGGGAATAATATTTTGTTTTTCGATGGGTTTTTTTATTTCCATAGCATTGATCACTACTACAATAGAAAGATTGTTTTAATAGTTTTCATGAACCTTCGATGTTTGTCACTAACACTTGCATCAAATAGAAAGGTTATTGAGCTACAACATCCCTTTTATTCCATGGATTATGTGTGCTCATCAACAAAAAAATGTAAAACAACACTATAGCTAGCAGAGGATTAGGGCATGTAGGATCGACTTTCCCTTGCGGCGTAAGCAAGAATTCAAGAGAGAGTATAGAAGCACACATCCCATAGATATTTAGCCCGGGAATATGGGAAATGGTTACACACTCCAAAACAACCCATCAAGGTAGTCAACCAAGAGGAAGAGTTTCCCTACAAACTCTCAAAAACTCCATTCACTCTAATGCAAAAAAAAGATCATGTACCCTAAAATCTCGTTCCTAAACAAGTTATCATCACTGAGGAAGAGGAAGTTAACAATTCTAGGGCTAAGATTGTTAGTACAAAGATTTGGAGTTCCTCGATAATTATGATGAATCTAAGGCCTATTTAGTATATATGTGTTCATATACAATTTGATTTAGGCGGCAGTGGTATATTTTGAGTTGCATACAGCTACGATTAGAGAGCTAAAAATTTGAGTTTGTAATTTTGAAGCTTCTGATGAAAAATTATTGTTATTCTTCTGAGATAATCTAAGTTCTTTAAGAAGGGATTTTACCATTCCTCCTCAATTAATACATACTTGAAGACTTGTTGATGAATGCACCTTTGTATGTATCTTTGCATCGGCATTTGTAGTTCATTGTGTTGTTTCCAACTCTATAGTTGGAATATTATGTTGTAATTATCCTTTCACCAATATACCACAAACATGTGGTTGGAAAGATGAACTATTATTTTGTTCAACACACTATAGATTAGATTTATTTCCAAAGCATTAAATTTACTCTTCAGTAATTACTTTATTTTTTGTAACATTGAGATTTGAATAATTTGTTTTACTTTCAGCAACATAGTTTTAGTTTCAGGGAATTATGGGGTTTTATAGCATCAGTTGATGAGCCAAAGACATTTTATTCATTAATGACTTATGTTGTAAAACACTAGAAATCTGTTGTGAGAAATATCCATATAAAACACATGTAGTTTCCATTCCTTGAAAGAAAGTAATACAAAATCAATTCTATTACTTCTTAACCTTAAAAATTATGTAAATTTTGTACAACACTTCACAAATCTAGAATTCCCCTTGTTGAGCTGCTTATATGTTTAGTATAATGCACTCATTAATTATCAATCCAGGATTCGTAATCAACAGAGTTACAAGACACCAGTAAGAAAGGTAATTCTAATGTCATGAGTATAGAACTATTCTAGATTATGTATGTTGGAAACAAAGCAAACTAGCAAACTGAAACACACTTTGGTTGTCTTTCACAGAGAGGCTATCTACTCCATTATGGCACATGCAAGTATGATATGGAGTTCTTTTGACAGATCAAATCTGCTATCTAACCCTGAAAACTAACTATGCAATCACACTTCTGAAAGGGAAATCACACATCAATCATCAAGACATAGCATGGGTAGTTCAATAGTCAATATATTGAGTATGTTGTGGTTCACAATGTGTTGTTGTGAACTTCACTAGTTCTCCTTCAAATATGTCTAACTACTGCTGCCAAAATTCATGTCCATGAAACAAAATCAAATTCATAAAAACAAAAACAGAGCATATGCAAAACAGAGTGAGTAAAGATCTCTAAGCAATCATATAATCGAAATCCTAGTCTAAACTATATTGCTATCATCTGAAAGAATTAAAGCTTCAACTAATCTAACATTTACACTATTGAAATCAAATGTTAATACTAATCTACGAAGATGCTGACCTTTGTTGGGTGGTGGGCCCTTGCCGCTTCAACAAGTCAGCGACTAGAGTCTACAGTAAGCTTGCTTTCAACCCACACATTACTCTTACTCAAACTTCAAAACATAGACTCAAACTATGCAAACAACTCAACTCACATTCAATCATAGACGATCAAGACATGGAGATAAATGACGTCCTTATATTAATCTTCACCCAGAATATGTTCTACAATATGTAACACTGCTTCACATGTTGTGTTATTCTAACTCTCCACTACCTCCACCATCCTTGCCATGAATAGTTAAACAGTCTTAGTCGTGAAACACAAGGAGGTGAAATCTTTTGCAAATTAGTCAATTGTCAAATTTAATTATTCGATTACATATTTTAAGCTTCATCCTCATGACACGAAGTGCATGAGGATGAGGAAATAACAAAATATCCTGACATAGCCTTGTTAAAACATTTATGATTCAATAAACATCCAACAATTGTCTTGGGCGCGATCTGGAGCTAAACTTGGTACATTCGGCTTCTTGTATTGGTATCGGATCGTGACAGGTATATGGTACCAGATCCGAACAATGCACAAATGGTTGGTACCGGATCATGACAGTGTACGGCCATTGGTACTGGATCACAACAGGTGAGATTCGGTACCGAATCTGAATAGAAGGTGCGCTTGGTACCAGATTTGGACATTGGCAATCTAGCGCATAAGTATCGGATAGTTGAGTTGGTACAGGAAGGCTGGACTTATCTAGAGGTCAAAGGTTATACATGGCAAATTGAAGCATTAGAACATGAAACATTTAATCTCCTAGCTCAGTAAACCACAAAAATGCATGAATTAATTATACTTTACCTTATGACCTTATCAATGGCTAATGGTAGTGTTCTTTGTCATTTATCCAAGCTTAGGTAAGCCAAAAAGGTATAGATGAGGAGTATAATAGGGTAGTGGGGATTTTAATTTATAGGCTCAACATTCCCCCATGCCAAAACCATTGCTTGTCCGCATGCAACTGAAAACAAACCCAAAATTTTTCAAAACTTGAGACTACATTCCTTACTTCTATGGATCAATGATGTTCATGGTTGGGGCTTCTTCTTTCAGCTCCCTTTTTATGACCCTAATGTATTGTAGGAGTCATAGTACCTTCTTGAACTTATTAGAAGTCTCTACATGGTCATCTTGAAGTTGTTGGTTGGTTGCTTTCAATTGCTCGTTTTCCTTTTTGATATACCTGTCCAATAGTTGGTATTCCTTCACTTCTTGTTTGAGTTCCTGGTTTTTTTTTGCAGTTCCCCAATCTTTTTCTTCATCTGTTCTTTTGTTAAGGTCCTTGTTGACTCCATTATTATTGGCTGGATGTATTCACTTTCCTCCACTTCCTCCCTCATCCCACATAAAGTAATAGTGACTCGTTCATCGGTCAAACTAGGGATGTCATCCTAGACTGATAAGTCTTCATAAGGGGAGGTAAGATCGATTGGATCTTCCTGTGTATGAGGACTGACAACTGCTTTTCCTTTCTTTGCCATGCTTCTTGTGGTTATTTTACAAGGAGGTACTAGATCAGGGGTGCTCACAGGCTTCCTTTTCTTCTTTTCTATTTGTGGAATGGTTACATGGGATTGTTCTATAGACTATTCACTTTTATTTTCTGAGCTATTCTTCCCTTTCCTTACAGTTTTTGTCTTATGACCCTTCTCCTCAAGTGCTACTGTTGAAGTCTCCTCTACTAATTTGGTTTTACCTTTTGATTCTTGACTTTTAAAATTCTTATTGACTGTGGAAGAGGGCCATGCTTGTTTACTATCTTTTTCGTGTTGGCTCACTATTCTGGATGATGATGGAGTTGTCTTATCTTTCTTTCCCTTTTTCTTTTTAGGTTCCTTATTTTTCTTTGGAGCACGTTGGTCTTCCTCCACAGGTTTGTTTTCTATGGGAAGGTGTTGAGTGATAAGGATTTTCCAACTAATCCTTTGCTTCCTGATTTCATGTAAAACTAACATCTTAATAAGACCTTGATGGTAAATGCTAGTCTTCTCAGTTTTGGATAGGGATTTGACACCTCTTACCATTTTGTTCAAACTCATCCATAAAAAAATATGGGAAATCAATTTCAAGGCCTCCTTCAAAGTGTAATAGAAGCCTAAGATGATATATGAATGTCACAGCATACCTGCCCTCATAGGTGAGGAATCGTTGAAGACTAGCAAGCATTGGATGATACTCTTCCTTGATATAGTTCCTAGGGATCCCATTTTTCCAATCAGGGTGTTGATGGTCTTCTTTCAAAAATCGTTAGCACACTTCCTTGTTGATTCCTACTCCTTTGAAATACTTGGCTCCTCTGTTAGGTAATCACGTGACCTCCCTTAAGGTTGCTTCATTGATTTTTAGTTGCAGATTACCTATATGCGCAATCTCTCCATCGTAACCCTGAATAAATTCGTGAGATATCTTCTCGTTCCAGCCTGTGAATTTCTCCAAAAATGGTCCCGATATAGCATACTTATCTCGACACAGTTGGAACTCCTTGGTCTCTCTATAAATTTGGAAGACCGGTTCATGTCTACTTACGCCCATCGTTATAAATTGTGAGAAAAGAATCGGGTTGTAGCGCAAGGATTTAGTCAGTTGATTAGGTTAAGGGTTTGGTACCGAAGATCGCAGAGAGGAGTAGGCTCGGAACTGGAGAAAGGTAACGACAGGGGAAATATGGTGATGGCGTCGATAATGTGAATCATAAGTTTAAGGATGCCGCAAGGAAAATTTTAAGACCAGATGAGGCTTATCTGGATAGCTTCGCCACCCAGATAAACCATTTCATTTCTACCCATTAGTGTAATGATGAGGACAAGATGTTGGGTGTCAAAGCATCATTTTGGAATAGGTGATTGGACTTCCGAGTGGTCAATTTGATGTTGGATCATGGCTCATGACACAAGATAAGTTCGTGATTTTCTTAAGGATGAAGTACGTTCGTGGCCTATCATTACTAGACATGCTTCATATTCATGCTTTGATGTCATTTTACCCTCAACCATTTTCGAGCACTTATGAGAGGATTGATTAAGTTTAGGCATATGGGTATGAGGGATAGGTGCATGGTTTTAATACTAAGGTCATAAGATCTAGTATATATTTTCATACCTATTGTAGTTTTATGAGCAGAGGAAAATAAATGACATGTTACCTTTGCTTTTACCTTTGTATGATCAATACCCATAGCATATGCGACTGCTTGTAGATTGTCAGAATTTATCTTTTTAGGCTGGAGTTTTCTGGAAGCTTGGTACTGGAATTTCCTGTACTTCTTTATTCCGTGTTTATCTTCTTTTTTGTTTGGTTTTGCAGGGTTGTAGGGTGATCATGTTGGTTTCTGAAGGTGAGATGTGAGTCTGAAAAATATTTCTGAAGGATCTCTTTGACCTTCCCCCATGCCAATGATGTTGCATATCCTTATGCAAGAAGATTCAATACTCTGTATCATAATGGAGAAAAGATGATAAGAGAAAAGAAACCAAATCAAATTCCAGAAGTACGTTTATCACCTAGCATATGATCACATACCTAAAAATTGAAATTGCCTTTCTTTTGATGACTTATTGACAAAGGTAGCATTCAATAGTGAAAACAGGGAGGTTTTTATATGTTTGTCAGAAGAACAGATCCAACCTAACTTGCTTCAGAGATTTACTATCATTAGATGTTATAGATAAATTTCACAGTATAAGTAGATTAGACTCCCTAGTTAGGGCTCCACTCTTAAGAAGTTTCCTTCTTAGGTAACGTAGGCTTAGATGTCAGACCGGTAAAGTTGACTTAGGGTAATTCTCAAATGGACATTTTCTTGTAGTAATTATGTTGCTTGTTAATATGGAGTTTGTATCTCATAAATGTCAACAGTGACCTTTGCTTATAGTGTTCTTTTTTTAGATGACAAAAGTGAATTTTTCAATCAGACAAGTATAGATGAGACATTTCTCAACCAGAACCCACTGCCAGCAAGCCTGTTCAGTACTCCGGTGGGATAGTTGTGATAATTAGTGAGAGATCCCTTCCCCAGGAAGAATGCCCCATTGCCAACAGGCCTGTTCAGTACCCTGATGGGTTTGCCTAGTCATACCACAGACCAGTACCCGCTGCCAACAGACCTGTTCAGTATCCTGACGGGTTAGTCTCTTAAACCCTTTTTCCATCAGAGACTTCTTGTCCATAGTCACCTATTTTGGTTTTTATTAAAGAGTGCTCTGCACAGTGACAAGGGAGGCTCGTCTAAAAACATTTTTACAGGCTGGGATGGTATTGGGTTGGAAGGTATATTCTCTTCTTTGAATGTCTTTTAAAGATTTGTCTGAAGGAAAAATAAAAATTTTATGCACATTATTTCTTTAGAGTGATCCAAATGTATAATTTTGTCTGAGTTTGTCCATAAGAGAATGACCTAAAGTTTCCTTAGGGTATTGATACATCCTCTTCCATAAAAATTTCCTAGTGTGCCCATGATAGAGAGTGTTCATATACTCATATGTTACTCTTTAGTAAAGATAATCCAATGAATACTATTGAAGTCTAGTTAGGGTGAGATAGTTACTTGTTGGCTAATATATTTTTTTTTGTCCCTTTAATCATGCTGAAATACTGGATAAAGGCAACTTCTAGTCTTTGAAGCAGATTATGGTTCTTTGAACAATCATAGGTAAAGATTGTGTCTTTTTTTTCAAGCAACAGAACCAAAAGAAATTAAAATACTTCCTTCTAGCTAGCAACAGAACCAAAATAAATTAAATATAATTCCCTTTAGTCGGCAACAGAACCAAAAGAAATTATTGCTTCACAAGGGTTTCCATTTGATGTTGCATTCAGCTTCTTGGTTCCAGCTTAAGTGGTTGTTGCATGGCTTCATACCTCATATTAATTGACATAAGATTTTGAAATATGCGTAGCATTCCTTGTCAATTAGGTAATGTGTCTTGATAGTACCATATAAGGACAGACTTCTGGTACCGGACCAGCACAGGACTGCTGGTACCGGACTAGAACAGGATTTCTGGTACCAAAGCAGTATTGTTGGTACCGGATTAGAACAGAGTATTGTTGATGCCTACAAACTGATGTTTAGTAAGTTCGTGAAGGATCAAATAAATTATAGAAATCTACTTACAAAAAAAATTGCGAAAGTAAAACAAAAGGAGATAAGAATCCCTTGTTACCTCAGCTTATTAACAAAACTCAATCCACACCTATGTACAAAATTTTCTAATAAACCAAACAATCAATGTGGATTAGTAGGAAGGTATCCTTCCTTACTGATCACCTCCATATCTGAATTATGTAGTATACGAGTCAGAAATTCCTCTTTTGACAGGGATTTGTTATAAATTCTCAACCGGTGACCATTCACAAGTAGTGGTGTTTGTTGTTCATCAATTGTCTTTATCCTGATTGAACCATTATCATAGACAGTGTCAATTTCGTAAGGTCCCATCCAACGAGTAGTTAACTTACCTTTGAAGTTCTTGAATCTGTTGTCATACAACAGGGCCCAATCTCCTTGTTGAAAATTTTTCTTTTTGAGATACTTGTCATGCCATTTTGTTCTCTGCTCTTGAATGAGGGTGGTTCTTTGAAGTGCTTCCTTCCTGATTTCATCCAACTCATTAAGCTGCAAGATTCTTTTTTATTGGGCTTCATCCAAGTTCATGCCAACTTGTACTACAGTTCTGAAGGTTTTGATCTTGAATTCTATGGGAAGAAGCATCTGCTTCCCATACACCAACTCGTAGGGTGTATGTCATGTTGTATTCCTCCAGTTGATTCTATAAGCCCATAAGGCTTCTAGTAATCTGTCATCCCAATCTTTGTGGTGTAGCTGTATTTTTTTGGTAAGAATGGACTCAATAACTTTGTTGGTATATTCTACTTGTCCATTTTCCTGTGGATGGTAGGGTGTAGATTTCCTGTGTTTGATTTGGTACTGTTCTGTAACAGCTTTGACTAGATGAGAGGTAAATTGAGTTCCCTGATCAGTCACAATTTATCGAGGTACACCAAATCTAGTAAAGATGTCGTTAAAAAGGAAATCTACCACTGATTGTTCACTTGCAGCTGATAAATCTTTTGCTTCAACCCACTTAGTCACATAGTCAGTGCATACAAGTATATACTTTTTCTTTTTAGATGCAGGGTTAATGGGCCCTACAAAATCTAATGCCCATTTCTCGAAAGGCTCAATAACTACTTGGGCTTGAAGTGGCATTTGGTATTGTGCAATAGGCTTACCCATTAATTGGCATTCATCACAATTGGATACATAGGTTTTAACATCTCTAAAAATATGAGGCCAGTAGTAACCAGATTGCAGAACTTTGTAAGCGATCCTCTTGTCTGCGAAGTGTCCTCCACAAGGACCATCATGGCAGGCTTGCAGAATATCATGCATTTCATCTTCCCTTACACATCTCCTGATTACCAAATCTGGTCTTGTTTTGTAGAGGCAATCATCATGCCACATGTAGTTTGCACTTAGCTGAATTACTTTCTGTTTTTCTCTAGGAGACAATTTCTGACGCATCTTCCCTGTCACAAGATAGTTAGCTACATCTACATACCAAGGAGTGAATGTAGAAATAGAAAACAAATTTTCATCAGGAAAGTTATCTTCTATTGGTGCATTATCTCCCAGATGAATCATTTTAGATAAGAAATCAGCCACAATATTATCCTTACCAGGTCTATCAATAATGTTGATATTGAACTCTTGTAATAATAACAGGCATCTTGTAACTCTAGGATTTGTTACAGGTTTGTTCATTAAGAATTTGATGGTTGAATGATCAGTGTGTATAAAAGTTTGATATCTTGTAATATAGTGTCTAAATTCATTGATAGCATGGACCACAGCTAGCAATTCTTTTTCTGTGACCGTATAATTAACTTCAGCTGGAGACAGATTTTTATTGACAAAGTAAATAGCATAGGGCATTTGATTTTCCCTTTGTCCAAGAACTGCCCCAAGGGCTATGTCTGAGGCATCGGTACAGATATGAAAAGGAAGGGACCAATTTGGTCCTCCTAATACAGGGGTAGTTGACAATTTATGTTTTAGAATCTCAAAAGATATTTGGCATTCATCATCCCACTTAAATTCGGCTTCTTTAGATAATAACTTGAATAAAGGGGTAGCTAGGCTTGTAAAGTTCGAAATGAATCTTCTATAGTAGCCAGGATGCCCTAAAAAGATACGAACTTCATTTTGTAAGGAAGGTATTCTGATTTGTGTGATAATATAAATCTTTGCCGGATCAACACTCATTCCATAACCAGAGATGTGATGTCCCAAAACAATACCTTCAGTGAGCATCATTTTTGACTTTTCATTACTTAAGGAAAGATTAGTTTCCTTACACCTAATCAAGACTTTTTCTAGACTGGTCAAAGCTTCCTGGAAGTCTTTTCCATGGACTGTAAAGTCATCCATGTAGACTTCCACGCAATCATTGGTCAAGTCAGAGAAAATGGCTAGGACATCCCTTTGAAAAGTGGTTGGGGCATTGCAAAGTCCAAAAGGAAGCACCCTATAAGCATAGGTTCCCCATGGGAAAGTGAAAGTGGTCTTCTCCTGGTCTTCGGGTGCTATTTGTATTTGGTTATAACCACTAAACCCATCCAGGAATGAAAAATACTTCTTTTCGGACAAGGTATCCAACGCCTGATCAATAAATGGTAAGGGAAAATAATCCCTATGGGTGGCTTTGTTCAACTCCCGGAAGTCTACACATATTCTCCACTTACCATTTTTCTTGGGAACTATGACAAGTGGAGACACCCACTGACTATCTGAAATGGGGTATATGAGATTGGCTTGAAGGAGTTTTTGCAATTCCTCTTTTACAATATCTTTAAGGGTTGGATTCATCCTTCGTTGAGGTTGTCTAACTGATCTGATTTGGTCATTAGTGTAGATATGATGTGTGCATGTGTCAAGGTGAATGCCTTTCATGTCTGCATAATCCCATGCAAAGGCATCAAATTGTCTTTGGAGCATTTCAATTACTTGCGTCTTTTGTTCTGGTTCCAAACTAGAGTCAATATACAAAGGTTTTCCTGGGCTAATCTCAACAAGTTCAGTAGTTTCTTCCTTCTCTGGGGAAGCTGGTCATAAAGTATATAATTGAGTGATATCAAGGTGCCAAGTTTGTTGAAATTCAGAACTGAAAATGTGTGACAATTCTGCAAAAGACCTCGGGTATTCAATGCAATTTATATCAGCCAAAAATAAACTTAAGACTTGTTCATCCGATTTTTCTTACATTCATCTTACTTGTTCAAGTGTTAATAGGGGTCTGATGCAATCTTCCTCTCCATAAGGGTTTTCTATCCAAACAGGTATTTCCTATGCCGGTTGGGTAGGAGGGAAGAGAACAAGTTTTTGGCTATGTGTGCCATTGGATATAGTCATCTCACCAGATCGACAGCTAATAAAGGCATCTGTTGTGGCCAGCCAAGGGTGGCCAAGAACCACAGGGTGTCCTGGTTTGGAGGATGATTTAGAATAGATGACTAAAAAGTCTATTGGATATTCCCAAGAAGCCAGAGTGACTGTGACATCATCTAGACTTCCTGCAGGGCTAATGACTGACTTATCTGCCAAATCTATCATGGTTTTGGTTGGTCTTAACTGGTTGATTTGGAGCTTTTGCATAGTGTCAAAAGGCATTACATTAATTGTTGCACCCAAATCAATGAGTGTGTTTGGTAAAGAAATACCGTTAATTTCAACAGTGACTACTGGGTTTCCAGGGTCATTATATGTGTATGGCATTTCATAAATAAATTCAGATAATTGTCCCACTACCTGAACAAGGGGAGGTTCCTTCTTCTTCCTTCCTGGTTTCTTAATGCAAATATCCCTTATGATTTTGGCATATATGGGGATATCCTTGATGTCTTGCAGCAGAGGTATTTTTATACATACATTTTGTAATTCATCCTCTATATATATGTGCAAGGGTGGGTCAGGTTTCTTCACTAATAGTCTTTTGGGGTAGGGTGGAAGATTAACTTGTTGAGGTACTTGTACAGACTGAGAAGTGATTGGAATAGGAGGGGAAGTCTCTTCTTCTGCAGGGGTGGTTTGAGTGTTTTCTTCATCAGAATGATTATCATTTTCTTCCTGAATTATTACTACAGGATTTGATTGGTTTACATCTTTCCCCGATCGTAGTTGAATTTCATAGGTGGGAAAGGTTTGAACTTATGTATTTTGCACCGGGTGGGTGGTTCGATTATTGGGGTTAGGGATAGGCTGGGCAGGGATTGTTGTTGATTTTGAAGGGTTGTGGGCAGCTTGGTTGTGTGGCTGTTGATTGGAATTTATAGGTGCTTGTTGTTGTTGGTTAGGGTTCAAGGGGGTTGTAAATTGTTGTTGTATAGGAGGTGGGAGTAAATATTACATCTGTGGTGGGTTGAATCCAGGTAGTAATTGGGAAATTTTTGTAGAATACTGTGGATATGTAGGGTAAGAGGGATTTCCATACACAAGTCCCCTCCAACCTTGTTGCCAAGGTTGAGTTTGAGCTTGTTGAGGTGTCCATTGTGGATAGGTCATTGGAGAAGGACCCCATTGTTGTTGTTGATATTGTGCATTAGGGTCATAAAATGTATTGGGGTTTTGGGCTCTCCAAGGTCTTCTGGAAGGGTATGGTTGTTCTTGTGAGACTCTTCCTCCCCTATACATGGCTTGCTCAAGCAAATTCGGACACTCATATGTGGGGTGTTCTAGTGTACACAGGCCACATATTTCTATGACATTTAATGGGCATTCCTTCTCACTGTGCTTCTTTCGACATCTATGAAAAAATATTGCTAAAGCGGCCTCTTCTTCTTGTTTCTTTTTTAGTTTTAGAGTATCTAACCGGTTATTGATTGTGCTCAAGATGTTTGTTTTAAAGTTCTCCAATAATTTTCCTAACTCGGTTCTAGTGACAGTCCCTGAGCTTTGTTTTGTATTTCTACTAAAAGAATCTCTTGGTCATTTGCCTGTTTTAGCTTGTCCTCTTGAGTATCTTCTACAGTAATATGCAATCTCTACAAAAGGATTTTGGTGTACATCTCCTGAACTCAACAAGTTTAAAAATTCTATGGAGTCATCTCTAAGACCTTTCAAGAATACAGTTCTTACTACAGCTGGGTCTGTGGTGAATAGTTTTGATTTCTGATAGTTGTATAAGAACCTTTCTAAGTAGTCTTCAGGGTTTTCATCTTCTGTTTGCTGCATTTTAAAAATGTCATTTTTAGCATTATCCTTACAATAGTCTTGGTATTTCCGTAAAAATGTGTCTTTCATTTGATCCCAAGAGAGGATTGTATTTTCTCCTAAGCTCCTGAACCATCTTAAGCCTGAATCTTTCATTGTAGCAGGAAAGAGCTTAAGTTTTTGGGCATCGTCTGAGTAGTTATAGATTCTACATAATATGTCAAACTCGAATAAAAATAAATCCGGATCTTCAGTTGACATACCTATGAAAGTGGGTAACGATGATAGTGGGATATTTTTCATGCTGATGTTTCTGGAAATATCCAAGATTGGAAACCCAAAAGTCTCAGTCTCTGTGGTTGCATTTCCTTCTTCTTCTGTCATTCCACTGATAAATGGTTCAGAAACTGGATTTTATGTGTCTCCTAAATGTTCATCAGATTCACGTTCTGCCTGCCCCAATGTTGATTCTTCTGTTTTAGGTTCTCCTTCTGGAGCCTCATTGGCTCCCCTTGAATTTTCTCCCAGTGGAATTTTTCCTGCACCAGTGTCAGTTGGATTAGTGGGGGGGGGGGTTGTTTTTGAATCTTTAGAGATTACAAATCTACCCTTGTTATCTTTATATCTATGCATAAAATGGAAATTTGATTCTTAACTGAATTGAAATCCTAATTCTATCTAGAAGGTAAGAAGGCAACCTGGCTTCGGAGAACCCCACTCTAGTGGCTGCTGTTAGAAAAACAGGACCGCGGAGCAATAAAATAAAACAAATGCGGAAACAAAACACAGAAGATACACAATACAAGAGAGACAGAGATTTACGTGGTTCACCCAGTGTGGGCTACGTCCACTAGAGAAATTGCCAGGTCATTTCTTTATTATTATCTAGCAAAATGAAGGGATACAACCTACAGCAAAACCTGTTGTAACTTCCTCTTCTTTCTCTCATAGTTTCCTCTCTCATAATACAATACTCGCCAACATACATAGCCGCAATACATTTCCCTCATAAAAGAGGGTTGCCTTCTAGGGAAAAAAAACCCTAACATAATCTCTATCGTTAGATCTGCGACCTTATAATGAACGGTCCAGATTTACAATGAAATTACAATATACTTTTACAAGGCAATTTTTGCTTTGGGGGCTTCACCCCCGAACCCCCGCTGGGGGCCTGCTTGCCCCCAGACCCCCCAGCTGGGGGGATAGCCCGCCCGGACCCCACAGAGGGGGTAACCCCCCCTCTGGACTCCCCCGCATGGAAGAGTGTACATACTTTTGGGGTGTAAATAATTCATGGGGTATAAACACAGTTGAAAGTAAAATACCTCTAAATCAGGAAGATAATCAGGCTCTACAACCAACAATCTCCCACTTGGAGACTGATCTCAACAACTCCACCGCTGTTGTATATGCTGGACTCTGAACCTTCTTGGACCTGACAAATTTCTCATCTTCATCTTCATTCTTGAAGACCAACTGAAACTGAGCAAGAACTC
>ML778066.1:902421-934502 GCA_009831015.1 Picea engelmannii
ATATATATTATAATAACAATATATAATATAATATAATAACAAATTCATAAATTTGAATGTTGATTTTTGTGTAACGCATACATAAGACAAGTTATAAATTATATAGCAAAGGCCATGCATAGTACATGCTAGAAATTCTATAGCAGATGAAGGTTGCAATTTGCAAGTTGCATGCATAGCACATTGCATAAGTTACAAATATTATAGCACAAACTCTCACAACTTACAAGTCACTTAGATTCTTTGGGAATTAGAATGTATCACATCACATGGTTGAAAAGATCAAGGATTCAGAACCTGCATGTTTGATGATGCTAGAAAACACCACCTTGCACACGTATTCTCTCATTCCACATTTAAATACCTTACCATCAGTGTTTTTAATGTATTGTTGAATCTTGATAATAAAAATAAATAAATATGGGTGCAGTCGAGGTCTCACAAACTCTATTTCATTTCATTTTTAAAAACATTAGTAGTTGTTATTTAAAAAAACAAATCCTAAATAATTCAATAATATTTATTATTTCATTATATTAATAACCATAATTATTTCAATTTTTGCAATCCATAACTTTTATTATTATTTGTATCATTCGTAACTACTTTTTTCCTTTTCTGTTGTAGTTATGCTATCTTGGCATCATTGCATGCATACTACATAATGTTTGGTCGAATTCTTTTGTATTGCTTTTGTACAGTGATTGCATATATGCGAAATTGAGGCATAGAAAGAAATTGGAACCTCTTATTTGTTGATTTTCAAAATTGAAATTGTGTGCAAGTTGTTATATCAAGGTAATATGTTAAGTTTTTTGTTTATGTTTTTAATGGTGTTGTATTTCATATGAAATAGTTATGTTAAATGAAATTTCATAATAATTTTATGTTGTGCATGTGTGATGCTTTTGTATTGGCAATGAAGACAAACACATATGACACATAATATTTAAATGACTAGCAAAAATAAAAATAAAAGGCTAGAAGGTGCATCCATGCCAACATCTCAACATCTTTTACTGAATAAATAAAAGGCTAGAAGGTACATCCATGCCAACATCTCAACATCTTTTACTGAATAACTTAGCGTAAAACCCACTTTCCAAAATTAAATTTTAATGAATAATGTTTATTGTTTTAATTAATTTTAATCAATAACGCTTATTGCTTTAATTTTAATGAATAACTTTTATTATAACGCTTATTGTTTTAATTTTAATGAATAATTTTTATTGTTTTAATTTTAATGAATAACATTTACTTTTTTTTAAGTGTAGCTATTTGTTTTTCATTCTTGATTATTTATAATTATCAATAAAAAAATTGATGCAAAGGTTTATTTTTTGAGGTGGTAATACTTCTTATAATGAATTAATGAATAACTTTTATTGTTTTAATTTTAATGAGTAACATTTACTTTTTTTGAAGTGTAGTTATTTATTTTTCATTCTTGATTATTTATAATTATCAATAAAATGAAACAATATCAGGGCACCGGTCTATATGGCAAAGAGAAGAGGATGGTGAAGGCCCTCTTTTCTTCTACGTTCTGCATTTCTACTGCGGCCCGCAACTGTGGAAGCCCCCTTCCTAGGTCGCATGACACCCTGGTCAGTCCAGCACAAAGGTCGCGGGAAAAAAAAGGTTTTAGCTGTTGGGGTTTAATACAACAACTGAAAACACGGTTAAGGGGATTTTCTCACGGCAGTCTGGACAAGAGTTTTCTTGAATTTTCTCCCCTCAGAGACTTACTCCACCATGGCCAGATATTGTAACACCCCTGTTTCCCCCAACTTGTAATAAATCATTAATTAAGGTTACCATGTTGTGGCATGGGAACAGTGTAAATGTATTATTGTTTGAGTTGCCAATAACTGACTGTGGGGGTGAATCCTTGAAAGTACTAGACATGATATCACTAGATGAAAGAATGTGAAAAGTAGAAGAGAGGGTTTATTATATCAAATAACCCCAAAATTTCCCTTTGATGAAGATAATAAACCTCCTTCGGATCCCAAGGAGAGAAATCAATTAATGAAGAAAGGACTAGTGGTTGAATTATCAACCACCCCCATGAATGAAAGCATGGTCTAGTTGCAAAATGTCAGCCCAAAGTACCACTGGGTTTGGCAGACCAGGCTGACCCGAGTTTCCTTCTGACAGAAGGAACAGGATGGAACAAGGAAGAACCTTCCCGAGAAGGGTGTGCGTGTAAGGGGATAAACCCACTTAGACAGTAAAAAAAGAGACAGAGAGGAGAATGGGAAAAAACATATTCCAGCAAAGAACGAGCAGAGGGCCATGAGATTGATGCAGAGAAAGAATCTAATAAACCTCGTCGAGGCCATGACAGAGAGAGATCTATGAGAGTATGTAGAGAACGGGACCTGAGAGAAAGGTCGTGAGCTTGATGCTAAGGAAGCATCTAATAAACCTCGCAGAAGATGCGAAAGAGAAAGGATCGATGAGAACTGGCATAAAATCCCTGGTGATATCATGGCTTTGCACGGGGGTGGCCAAAGCGCTAAGAATGCATGCCTCTAAGCCTATGGTTGGGTGGAAGGACGAACACCCGCAGTCAATTAGTTGGCCACCACCTGTAATAGATAAGTAATCTTATATCCTATGTATTTAAGTGGTAACTGTGAATTAAGGTTGGATATTTCTATGAATGTTGTAGGGATGGACATGTTTGCTTAATGGTTATACCGTATCCCTTCAATTCTTCCTAATTGTGTGTTTAAGAAAATAAGAGATTCTCTGGCTTGTACATGTAAATTCTTGATCCCTATGGTGGATCAACTTAAAATAGATAAACTGTGAATTCGTCGATCTTGGGCATAATTTCATGTGTGCATGTCGACACTCCCAGTCGTTCTGAGTCTCCTGGAGGAAGGAGCCTGTTAAGCTCAGAAGAGGTAGTGCACGTTTTCATAGGCTCTCTATGAGGTGGGCAGAGATCGAGAACCTCTTAAGTTCTAGAGTTTATGAATGAGCGCAAGGGGTGCACGGAAGAATTCTTCTAAGTGTTAAGTTCAAGAGAAAGAGTGCAAAGCTCTTAAGCCTTTCAGAGCTAACAAACCTCGGGAAGAATAGCGAGATTGAAGTATTGAAAGGGAAGGTTCCTTTGTTTGGAAGATGAACGAACGAGATCTGTTGTGACCATTGGATACGGAAAAGAATGTGAGAGTTAACCCCTTGAGTCCTTCAGACTTCGCGAGTTCGTCGTAAAGGAGGTAAAATCCCCGAAGTCTCGAAGTTAATCTGGGCCGTAGATTTGAAGATGCCTGGGAGCCATCCCGATCGTTAGATCTATNGGAGAATAGAGGCTTAGTAATGCCAAAACTCCCGAAAAATGAAGTAGCGAAGTTGATGTGGAATGTGGATCTAAGGATCCTTCGGGATCCCTCAAGACCGTTCAATCAAGAGTATGTGAGTATCAACGTCGAGATCCTGTGGGATCCCATGTTTCAAGTGACGGGGTTTCCAGGTGTCCCTCTCGAAGTGGCACACACTAGGATCCAAAGGACCCTTGAGCAGAAGTTATGAGCCGAAGAGTCGAAGCAAATCTGAGTCGTCCAAGCCAAAGGGGCAGGTGTCATCAGATCCTACACTTTGGGTGAAATCAATCCAGGAGAAAAGGGGATGTGTTGAACAAGAACTCCCGAAGGTCGGAGAGTTAGAGTTCATCTAATCCGTTCGTCAACTGAGGACATGTGTCAACAAATCTTCCATTTTGGGAGATATCCATTTCGGAGGAAAGTGGGGTCACGCGAGTTGAGAACTCCCGAAGTAAATTGTGACCGTCAATTTGAGAGAGACATGCACCGAAAAATCGTCGACTTTGGGTGAAATCACTCTAGGAGAAAGCAAGTGGGGAGAGGTTGAAACTCTCGCAGTCCCGAAGAAGATCATAATCGTCGATCACGAGGGACATGTGGTGCTCGATCTGTAACTCCGGGTACAAAGTAATTCGAAGGAAAAAGGTGTAGGAATTTTTTAAACTACCGAACGTTGATGTCTCGAAGTAAATTAGCGCCTTCAAAATCCTTTTGGACACGCGGCATCGGATCGTGAACTTCGGAGGTTTTTCACTCCATAGGATTCGCATGGTGGTCATCTTGGCACATGTTGCCTTGGCATCTGGTCATAGCTCGCGGTCATATGAAATTATAGGGGGATGAAAGAACCAGTAGAACTTGGGAGAGGATATCTACTAGCTCTGAGCTCGTTTCGGAGCATGGAGATCGTGGATGGAAATATCTGGAAGAGTAGAACGGAATAGTGACCCTGAATGAGGGTATTGATTCTCCTAAGAAGAGTGAAAATTTAAGTCCCCACCATGGGTGTGTTAAAAATTGGTATCAGAGGTAACACCCTATCTTACCGCATTCCTAAGAGGCGTAGAAAACCTCTACTGAAGAGAGGAATGAGATTCTTTATTGTTGATAGATGTTTTGGAAATTGGCACTGTATGTTGCTAATGTCCCCAAATAAAGAAGTTTAATTCACTGTGCAATTGTACGTGTTGTTGTAAAGTCATAAGATTTAGTTACCAAGGCTAAAGATGGGCCTGTGGAGAATGTTACTTCTAAACATAAAGCATCTACATAAGTTCCTTGAGTAGAAGGATGCAGATTTAAAATAGAGTTGGGATTTTACCCAACGATATTGAATCATGCTAGTCTGTGACAAAGGAAGCCTAGAATTTCTTGGGAAATGGTAGTTGATCCTACAGGAATGGGATTATGTTGAAGAACACTCATATTTAAACTAAAATAGCAATGTGAATGGATGGAGAGGTTCTGTAGCAGTAATGATTACTACTTTAATGAAGGGTTAAACCTAGTATAGGTGTATAACTCCTCATGATCAGAGGAATGAGTCTAGTGACCATTCCCTGAAAAGGGAGAGCATGCACAGTTCTCGGGTTTCAAAGTGGATAGAGAAACAAAAAAAAATTATGCGTACAAGAATTGTTGGACAGGGTTTTTCTAATCAAGCTGATAAACGGAACTGTAGAAATATGGAGTGATTGAGTGAGAAATCACCACAGCCTCCCATGCTTGGTGAATATCAAACTAATCTACTAGAGTTCTTGTGGGAGGAGGAGAGTGACCTCTGTCCCCGGTTGTGCTGAACAGAAGGAGGAATTCTAGGTATAATGGTCAAAGATCATTCTTGACCTAAAGGTACTCTGGATTTCTGAACTAGGATACTTAGTAAGTAACATAATTCGAAATTGCATTTGGGCTTTAAGGGAATAGTCCAAATGGTCATGGGTAATAGACATTAAATTGTTAAAATTAAGATAAAATGGTTGAGTAAATGTTGGTATTGTATGTGGTAAAGGAAGTGTTGGGGCACTTCTAGAAGCCCAATGGGTCAAATTGACATCCAGTGGTGGATGGTAGCTGACGCAACCCGCCCCTCACCGAGCAGGTCGCTCCACCAGGACCTTCTAATCCTCACCCCGAAGAATCAATGCTCTTCAACTCCTCTCGGGAGTCCTCCTACCCACAGCTTTCCTTCTCGGCGGTCTCCCTTTCGGAACTCGGGAAATCGCGCTTCGGGAGTTCGCGGTTCACGCGAACACAGTTCACATGCAAAACAAAACCCCGACCCCCGATGGTCAATGGGTCAACTTTCCCACTATCGGGATTTTCCCTATCGGGAAATTGGAAATGGCGGTGTTATGTTTCACTACCCCTTCAAATCCCCGAACCCCGAACTCCGAATTGACGCCACCTGTCTTCCACTATATCATGTGGACCCGCCTTGTCCCGTCCTCTTCGGGATTTCGCGGATCGCGAATCCACGATGCAAAGTTTCTTCGTGGTCGAGAACCCCGAAGCACCAAACGCCGAAACCCCGAAGTCCGATGACACCTGTCCTCCACCCGCTCTGGGGGTCCCACTCAGCTACGTCACCTCCTTTGCTCGTGCGATCGGGGATCGCGATTTCACCGGTCACACTTCACTTTCATCACAAAACCCCGAACCCCGATTCTCCGATGCCACGTGTCGACATCCCATGGACAGGCCCACGTCTCGACACCTGTCTCCCTCTCATTCAATCGAGATTTAGCGATTCGGGAGTTCGTGTTCCTTGATACACAAGGTCACAGACCTTGCAAAACCCCGAACTCCGACCCCTCAGGATCCTTCGCCACGTGTCTCCCTGGAGATCGACGGTTCCAGCTGACTCGGGAAATCGCCGGTCGCGACTTCGAAGAGTATAAAACTCTTACTCTGTGAAACGTCGAACGCCGAATCCCGATTCTCGGGGATCCTGCGCCACGTGTCCCTTCTCCGATCAACGGCTCAGATTAATTTCGGGAAATCGTCGGTCGCGATTTCAAAAGGGTTGAACCCTTACCTCCAGGAACGTCGAATGTCGAAACCCGATCCACAGGGATCCTACGCCACGTGTCCCTTCTCCGATCAACGGCTCAGATCGATTCGGGGAATCGCAACTCGCGATCTCATGAGGAGTAAACCTCTCGCCTTGTAAATCCCCGAATGCCGAGACCCCGAAGCCCGATGGACTTTGACTCTTCGCCACCTGTGTATACGCTTATCTCCTGCGTGACTCCTCCACGATCGGACGGTCCTCGGGATTTCGTGAAACTTCACTGGAGTTTCACGCCGTCGATTCTCTTCCTCTTGATAATCCTCCGCTACACCACCTTCGTCCTGTGCAACTGAAGTAAAGGGACTATCCCTCCTGAGCTTTGTCCTTCTGACCCCTTCAGAGGACTTTCATGCACTTCCTGTATCCGACTTTCAAGGACCTTCAAAGTGTTGAAGTCTTTCTGGGTTTTCTTTACCCAGACTTGCTACTAAGCCTCGCGTCCAATCTGCACTCACCTGCACGACTTGAACAATTTAACTTAACCCTGGGCAACAGAGCACAAAGTTCACTACTTAGCCTCCTCGACGCACTCTATGCGGAGGAATTCGACTGCACTCTATGCAGGAATCTCCTGGCCTAAGCAGAGAAACAATTGAAACTCATTCCCTCAGGTTACGAACCTGATACGCAATCACATACGCAGCATATAATAGATAAGCATAAAAAGAAGCAAATATGCAACAGCATAATACCAACAACACAAAGAGACTAAACACATCCATGGAATTGAATAAAAGCTTTCCTATTAATTCAATGTTTGTACATGGATTTTCTTCACAAGCTCTCTGCTCTGCTCTTCTTTTCCTCCTCTTGCTAATGCTGAATGATAAATCAATTACACAAGGAGGGTGCCTATATTCGTTTTCCCTCCTGGAAGATGAAACTGTCTAATCTACAGCTAACCCTATCTACCAGCATTTAAAACTGTTAAATGCCTCCTTATCAACATTATATTACAAATGCGCTCAGCCTTGAATGCCTTTAGTGAAACGACGGCGCAACAACATCAAGGCAAAATTTAAAATCAAAAAGGTTTGTTGGCTTGTCCAGCTGTACAATCTCTTTCTCCTCGCGCTGGTTCGTATGATGTATTGCGGATGCTCCTGCATCAATAGCCATTTGAATATAGTTGGAAGCTAGTTTGGTTGATTATGTTACCTTGGGCATGGTTATAATTTCCCAGATTGTATTTATAAGATGGGTAATGTTCCAGGGAGGTTGAGGTAAGAGTGTGTTCCTGCTAGTTGTTATCGTATGAAAAGTGAACCTAGTTATGACTATGTCTGATTCAACTTCCATGTGGATGTCGTGTGAATGACTGCAAGCTCTCAACTGAGAGGGAAACTCAGTGTTGAGTATCCCTATGAGGCTTGTCATAAGAATGGCAGAAATATCCTTGGAGGAGGATCTGGATGTATGAGATGCCCATGCGCATGCATGACATGGAAAGGGTGCAAGCAATGAGCTTGCATGATGAATGTTTGGTTAGGTTTGTGTGTGTTTATGCTTGAATGCATGGATTTAATGCATTGTGAAGCTTCTTGATATGAAGCCTGATAGTAATACTTGTTAGGTATGAATGATATTAAATGTGAAAGTGATGCACATGTATGATGTAAGGATATATGTATACTAAAGGCACAGTATGGTTGCCTTGATGAGTGATATGTAAGGCAAGAATTGCACTTTCCAAGATTAAGTGAATACCATGGATGCATGGTTAACTCCATTTTTGAAGAGCCATGAAAGTTTTGTTTTGAGTGATAGCTTAAGGGGAATGCACTCCATTCCCTCAGGAAAGATGAGTATAAATAAATGAAAGAGTAAATGAGCAAGGATGGTCTACCTTGAGGATCACATAAGAATGAGTTTGAACAGTCATGAGTTGACTAATTTTAGAATAGAGATATATGTAGGCAGTGAAATATACCCATGGCAGCTACACACAGACTTTTGATTATGCATATGGTTAAGTACATCATGGATGTAAGTTAACAAAACCAGAATATGTACGGATACATAATTTGGGTGCATGACAAAGATACATGTTTATATTCATTAGGGAATACTTGGTAAACAGATAAAGCTAACTCAAGGTTGAGGCCATCACACATAGTGATGGACGTGCAATAAGGAAGTTGCGTGCTGAAGGAGTTCCCTGTGAAGAAACTGTGTAAGGACTCTGTCAGAAGAACAGAGTCACAACCCTAATAATTGTTGAAGGTTGGGCAATGGGCTGCAAAGCCTATCTATATAAGAATCTTGGATTACATTTAAAAAAAAAAATGTGTAGGTGGAATACTAACAACTGAATATTAACCACTCTGAGAACCTGACAGAGGAGATGAACGTGAGTCGTTCATCGGAAGGAAATCGATCTCATTCGTCAGATTGACTTCAAGATCCACTGGAGTTAACAGATCAAACGTCAGTCGTTCGATAAGATCGATGACCCATATTCATTGTGAATGTAATATCCCTAAGGTCGAACCCAATTGTAAATGTAAATACAAATGTACTTAAGCTGGTGAGTTGTTTCTATATCATTTTTGTATGCACATTTCATGGCATAGTGCACACATGTACTGCGCAGTAAAATGAGGAATTTTGCACTTCCAGGATACCGCGTGCATCATCTTAAGTGTGCGTGATTGTGAGGCCAGCGAGCCTTTGTGTTTATGCTATGTTTTATAGGCTGGTGAGCCAGTTGTTATAAGCTATGACGCTTATGTTTTGATTAGGCCGGAGAGCCTAGATGTTAAAGGCCAGTGCACCTATTTTTGTACATGTTTCATAATTAATATAAAATACATCGTTGTGCGCAGACTAACCACGATAAAAGAGATGGGGGAATAAACTCCACTAGATAGGAAAAGGGAGGGGCTAAGTTAAGGAAAGGGGCTAAGCTAGGGAGCTTAAGCCAAAAAGGAATATTATATTAATATTTATTAAATATAAAGTATGAATAATTATTTTATCCTAAGTTCTAAAGTTGGGGACAAGTGGGCCAAAGTAGCTCCCAACATCCAGCCTGTTGTTGAAGCCCTGGAAGGGAAGTGGGGCAGCCGAAGGAATGTTGAGTAGAGAAGGAGTACACTTCCTGGGGTGGGACAAGCATGTGGGGAATGAGGGACTGTAGGTTTTTGGTTGAGTGAGCACCTGTGACGGAGTCTTTCCTGTTGTCCATGAGCCATTAGCATGGTTAGGAATCCCTTTACCCGGGTGGAGTTTAGTCCCAGCTCGAGGGTAACCCACTGCTGAGAGTGATGAGCAACGCGGTCTAAGGTTGGGAGGTTCGTGGAAAGTCTGCACGCAGTTTGTGATATTCTTTCCAAGATAAGTGCCAATTGTGTGATAAATTTACATGTTGCATTGTTATTTACATGCTTATTTTTACAGGTTATCATATGTGTAGTTATAACTATGTTTATTTTTATGGGTATTCCCTGTATATGCTGCATGTATATGATTATTGTTATTTCAATGTGAATCCGTGTAATTACGAATGTATTTGTATGTTTACATTTATATATAATTTTTTCGCAAAAGTTATGTGTGTGTATATTTTAATTGCATACAGTTCGAAAAACAATTATGTGGCATAGCTCAGTTGGATGTTGGGTATGTTACAGTATGTTCCACAAAGAGAACAGTCAGATTTCTCTGGCATAGCGTGGCCCGACATCGGCGGCTAGGGACATTACAAATTGGTATCATAGCTTCAGTTTTCAATACTGAGCCTGGATGGGCCGAGCAAGTTGAGTTGAAGCGAATTTTCACAGAGGATTTATTTAGAAGTGGCCAAATTTCAAGTTGCAGAGCGTCCAGTTACAATATGGTACAGAAATGGGGAAATTTGGCCAAGTGGTGAGATACTATTGTTTTATTATCTGTTCTAGCAAATTCAGACCTGGAATTGGTCGAATTTGAAGTTACAGAGAAGCCATAACAGTTGGAGCGAGTTTTATAATTAAAATTCACAATTCGTGAATTGATTTTTGGATAAATTCGTTCCAGAAATGTCAACCCACAACGATTTTTTGTTACAGAGGTTGAACTAGTGTTATCGGGTGAAATTGAACACATTTCATAGTTGCAAAATGTCTATGGTAAATTGGGGAAAAAAAAGGTTAAGCAAAAGCCTAATTTCTGCAGCGGAATTCACCAGGAATTGTTGCACATAAAAATGAGTGTGTGTAGGAGGGCGCATTAAAAATACATGATGCGCAATGAAAATCTTGTGATAGGTAAAATTCGGCACTGCACGGCAAGATATTGGCGTGTTGGCGCGCGTGCTAAATTTTGGTGCCGCGCGGAAAAAAGTTATTGTGCAGGTGTGCGCATTAAATTTCGGCGTCGCGCGGAAAAATGTTGTTGTACAGGACCGCGCGATAAATTTAGCATTGCGTGGTGTGCACACACATAATAATGACATGTGTCGTGTGTGCAGTGTTGGCACAGTGCAGTGGAGTATGGTAGTTGTGTGTGCAATGTGGGTAAATGTGGTCGCATGACAATTTAGTGAATGGTTCGCGCAAAGTATTGGTGCGCGGTGGAGCATACTAAACTTTGGCACGGTGCAGTGCGTTGAGTAAAATGCACATGGAATATCAGCGTGCGGTACAAAAAAACTGTGTGCAGTGGATATCAGTGCGCGGTCCCAAAACTGTGTGCGGTGGGTATTGGCAAGCGACATAAAAGTAGTGCGCGCAAGTTATTAGCATGACATAGAAGTGATACACAATGGTTTTAAGGTGCACGAAGCACGATTTATCTTGTGTTATTGTTGTGCATGGTGAATATGGGTGCAAAGATTGAAATTTGTGCACACGAATTTGTTTGAAGGGTGAACAACAACAGAAAACCAGTGATTTTCTGCGATGTTTTATATCATTTGAACATCATCTTTTTGCAGCACGTTTTTTACGGTCTTAAGAGCGTTTTTAACAACTCAAAAACCACGAGACAGAGGTGTACCAAAGGTACACTTAGTCTTTGCAGCTCAAATAAAATATCTTGGATAGATCTTTCTAATGGTGTAAATTGTTCGTCAAACAGATCTTTTTTTAGAAAGTTACAGCCCAAACAGTGGAGGGTAAATTGTATGACCCAACTAACTTCAAAGGGCCATAGCTTTCTGCTCCGGAATCGGATTGAGGCGCGAGAGTAGTCAATGGAAAGATATTGAACCATAGAAGATAGTCCCAGAGCTGAATTAAATTTATGGGCATGTTAAAGGTGTTTAATATGTAAAATAAGGTACATGTAGCATTCCAGACCAAAAACACAAATTGGCCTAGAATTTTAGTAGGTTGTAACTAACATCCCAAAACCCAGAATGAGGTGAAATTTGGACAGAATGTCCATAATATGTTTATGCAGAAACCCAATTGAGATCATACGAAATCTGCAATGGAGTAAGTTCAAGAATGCATAATTACATCGCAGAATTGCGCCAAGTGGAAGTATGAACAAAAAAGTTAATGGGAAAAATTCAAATGACCATAACTTTCTGCTCAAGACTCGGAACTGAGCATGGGAGTAGGCGTTGGAAAGGTCTTGGATAGTGGAATCTAAATATCCACCCAGAAAATTGATCTGGGCATTCAATTTTCAAGGAAATCAAAAGAAAGAGTTCTGATATATTATTGAACCAAAATGGTTCATATTTTTCATGAAATTGTTGAAATGGTTAGCCTGACAAAGTTTTGTTAGCTACACATTTTGCAGAGTTAAAAATAACTAGATCAGATCAAGATCAGCATAGAGTCCAGAGTAATGGAAGAGGCACAAGGGAATTATAGCCAGGAATATGAAATCAGAGGGATGGATGTCCATTTGGGCACTGAAGGAACAAACTCCAATGGACATGGAGATGAAAGGAATGATGAAAGGAATGAAAACATGAATATGGCAGAGACCATTAAAAATTTACAGAAGGATGTCCAAATCCATAAAGATGATAATGAAAGGCTTATGAGAGCCAAGGAGCAGCAAGATGACTTCAACATGAAGTTATTGGAGAGCTTGTATAGAATAGAAAATAAATTGGACAAGGAGAGTGGCTCAAGAAAATCAGGAAGTCACAGGCCTTCTGATGAGAAAAGAAAAACAAGGAATGTCAGTAGAAATCACCATCAATCCTCGATGAATTCCAATAAAAGAGCACACAGCAGCTCAAGTCCATCCCCTATCAGGAAGCATAAGGGATCTGGTGTGGATGAGCTACGAAGAGAAATGAACAAAATCAAACCTCCTACATTTGATGGTGAGCACAAGGACGAAGATGCAGAGAAATGGTTGCTAGGCATGAGAAAGTATTTTCAATTGCATAATTATTCTTCTCATGCAGAAGGTAGAATTGTTATCTATCAACTCAAGGGAAAGGCATCCATGTGGTGGGATCAGCTTATGCAGGTGTAGCGCATTAAAGAGAAAAGTGCTACTTGGAGGGAATTCAATAAGTATTTTGAAAAGAAATATTTGACTGAGAGATATTATGACAAGAAAATGAAAGATTTCTTTGAACTCAAGCTTGGGAGTATGACAATAGATGAATATGAGAGAAGGTTTCTAGAATTGTTGAAGTATGTCTCTTTCATCAAGGATGAGACAGTTAAGATTCAGAGGTATTTGAGTGGATTGCCATCCTTCATCAGTGACAAAATAAAGTATGATGATCCCAAGACATTGGAGGAGATCATAAGGAGAGATAAATGCCTATATGATCAGCAAAAAGCAAGGACAACTTTCCAGAAATCTTGGGAAGACAAAAATAAATTCAAGGTGGATCAGAGGAAGAAGGGATCTAAGCCACCATTATTCAAAAATACTCCACAAGGACAAAAAACTCCTAGAGATCCCAGAACGATTGAAACAAGGGGTCAAAGGCCAATGCAGCCACCTATTCAATGTTGGGGTTGTAAAGGGGATCATATGTTCAGAGATTTTCGTCACAGAGGTGAAAAAGTGTGAAGTGTTCACAATGTACAACAAGCTGAAATAGTGGATGACATGGGCAGAAATGTGCCAAGGATCTATGCATCCCTGGACAACAAGAAAGCAGAGTATCAGCCACATATGATTGAAGTGGAAGGTATGATCAACAACCAAACCGTTTCTATTTTAAGTGATTTGTGTGCTATTCATAGTTATATAGATCCTAAGATGGTGGAAAGTTTGCATTTGTCAAGAAGCAAGCATGGGAAATCTTGGTTGGTGCAGCTGGCTATAGGAGCCAAAAGAAAATTTAATGAGATAGTTAAGTCATGTCTTATGGACATGAATGGACTGAACATCAGGGAAGATTTGAACATCTTGCCTTTAGGTTCCTATGACTGTCTAATTTGGATGGATTGGTTGGACCAAAATCATGTTGTGTTGGACTGTCATAACAAGGAATTTACTTGCTTGGATGAGGAAGGGAGCCTAACAAAAGTGCAGGGAATTCCCAGGGCAGTAACCATCAGAGAGATTTCAGCATTGCAGCTGAAGAAATGTTACAGGAAAGGGTGTCAAATATTTGCAGCTCATATGGAGGATACACCTAAAGATAAGGTGCCAAATTTGGAAGATTATGCAGTCCTGGAAGATTTTGACGATGTGTTGAAGGAAGTACCAGGACTACCTCCAAAGAGAGACATTGATTTCTATATAAATTTAATTCCTGGAGCAGCTCTAGTGTCAAAGACTCCTTACAGAATGAGTACACCGGAGCTAAAGGAGTTGCAAATGCAACTTGAAGAGATTCTGAAGAAGGGATATATACACCCCAGTGTGTCACCTTGGGGTGCCCCGGTATTGTTTATGAAGAAGAAAGATGGAACATTAATATTGTGCATTGATTTCAGACATTTGAATAAGTGACTGTGAAGAATAAATATCCTCTGCCAAGGATTGATGATATTTTTGATCAATTGAAGGATGCAAAGATATTTTCAAAGATAGATCTCAGGTCAGGATACCATCATGTCAGGATTAAAGAGGAAGATATCAGCAATACCACCTTTAGGACAAGGTATGGTCATTATGATTTCACGGTGGTGCCATTTGGGTTGTCAAATGTACCAGTGGTTTTCATGTGCTTAATGAATGGTGTTTTCCGAGAATATTTAGACAAGTTTGTCATTGTATTTTTGGATGACATCCTTATATATTCCAAGTCAGAAGAAGAGCATGAGCATCATTTGAGGATGGTGTTGCAAGTATTAAGGGAGCATTAGTTGTATGCCAAATTGAGCAAGTGCTCATTTTATCAGAAGCAAATTAACTATTTGGGTTATATCATTTCAAAGGATGGGATAGTATAGGATCCTGAGAAGATAGAAGCCAATAGAGAATGGTCAGCGCCAAAGAATGTGGCAGAGGTCAGATCATTCATGGCCCTTGCAGGCTACTACAGGAGATTTATTGAAGGATTTTCAAAGATTGCACACCCAATCACTTCCTTGGAAAGAAAGGGTGTGAAGTTTGTTAGGGTCCCAACCCACACATAGGTAGAACAATATGTTCGGATGTAATAAAGGTCAATATTAATAAGGCCTTGCAATAAAATAGAATAAGTCGGATGTAAGAAGACCTAATAGAAGCTTCCGCTTCTAGAAGGATCTTCCTCTAGATGCTTCTTTTGATAGACATATTTAGTATAAATAGGAGTCGAGGGTATGAGAACCCTAGCTTGGATATTATTGTAATAGAGCTCTGCTCAACTGGAGGTTGCCCCCTCGAAGAGGCTTGTGAACATTTCTTTCAGATTCAAAGTGATAATTTTGTTGTTATTCTTATATCATTTCAGTGCTATTATGGTGAATGTTCTGGTTATATTGATGTTATTCTGCCATTTCGATCATTTTATTTCTGTTCTGCATACTTTTTATATCTGGTATATTACAAGTGGTATCAGAGCACTTTCCTTGGTAGAAAGTGTGGGTTAAATTTTTTTCAGGGTAGAGACATATTCAGGCGTCTTTAAGCCACAGAGATCTGTCATTAAGTGCATAAACCCGCGGTTGAGGGATTCATACACACAAGAAATACAAGTGGTACTTAAGCACACATCTGTTGGTCATCATTGTAACCCCTCTTGGTACCCCTTCGAGTGTTATCGCATCAGACAGCACATGTGTATGGATCAGCCTAGATTACCTGAAACCCTTTTTAGATAAACCAATCGGTCGTCTGACTGTTATAGTGTCACCGAGAACAACACTCGAGAAGATACTCTCTAGTACCTGGGTAGTCGGGTAGTACGGATAAGGGTATGGTCTATCTTCCTTAGTTAGAGTCCTGAGATATTGGGTCGAGTACTACTATTGGACCCCACACGTATATCAGAGAGCTATAACACAGGGCAAACCCTTGCCTATAGAACCCTTGAATACCTAACCCTTGGGGACAGAAACATAAACAAATTGAAACAGACAAGTTCTATTGTCGCGCAACTGTGTTCAGGTTGCCAAGTAAATACACATTTATTTCTAGTTAAGCATTTGGGAATTTCCTCTTTGCAGTATTCTTCAGACCGAAGTATAACTTCGCAGGTGAAAAAAAAAAGTCTGGAAATTTTTTCACCATTATTTGAGACCTATTCCATTGGATTCATCTCTTCGCCCTTATCACATTCATCCATATCATTTTTCAGCAAAATTTTTTACCCCGCTCGCCCCTTCTCAATTCCCCCATCCTCATGGCCCATACCCGTAGCCAAGACTTGGAAGCTCGCTTCAACACCTTGCAATCTGGTCTCATCGAGACCCAACAAGAAGTGAAACAACACAGTGCCAATGTTTTCACCATCAATACAACCATGCAGTCCTCAATGGAGGAAATCAAACAAAACCTCACCACCCATCTTGAACCTGTCTTTTCCGCACTCTGCACCAAACTGCATATCCCTACAGATAACCATTCCTCTTCCTCACCTCCACAAACTGAAGGTGACCATTCCTCTCATTCCCATAACTTTCAGAACTATCACTTTCAACGTGACCTACGCCTTTCGCGGGTAGATGTGACCAAATTTGATGGCTCGGACCCCACTGGTTGGGTAACCCAAATGGAACATTATTTCTCTTTATACGGCATTACATATGACTTGGCCAAACTCCGGTATGGTGTTCTCCATCTAGATCAAGAACATTGGCAATGGTGGCAATGGAGAAAAACTTCTTGTAAAGGGTATATTGCTTGGACACACTTTGTGGCAGAGTTTTATGAACGCTTTGACACTGACACCAACCATTTGGGTCGTTTGACAAAGTTGAAACAATCAGGAACAGTGGAATACTTTATAGTTGCCTTTGAGCGTCTGGATTTTTGGACAGAGGGCATGGCTGATGCCTTTTTCTGAGAATGTTTTATCAGTGGCCTCAAGGATGAGATTTGGGCCCATGTCCTCATGGCTCGGCCTCAGAGTTGGGTGGAGTCTACTAAAAGAAGTAAAGAAGAACAACAGGTTGTATCTTCTCAAAACCGGAAACCCTCCTTTATCCCTTGCCCTAAACCAATAAATCCCACTACTCCCTCTGCTCCACTAAAGATCCAAAAATTGACTAGGGTTGAAATGGATGAACACCAACTCAAAGGCCTTTGTTATAATTGTGATGACAAATATTTCCCGGGCCACAAGTGTAAGGAACAAAAGTTGTTTATGGCCATCTCCGAGGACATTTAGAAAGAGTATATTGAAACTCCCCTTGTGTCTGAGTCACCTAAAACCCCCGACATAACCCCTCCCTCAAACCCTCCTGAAGTAGAACCGGTCATTTCCCTCAATGCCCTCACTGGCTTCTCCGCTCCCCAAACCCTCAAGCTAATCGGTTACATCAAGCATCGGAAGGTCATCATTCTAGTTGATAGTGGAAACACCCATAGTTTTATTCATCGACACATTGCCCAAGAAACTCATTGCTACATCCATGCCGTCAATAATTTCCAAATCATGATTGCCAATGGTGCCTCCATGAAATGTGGAGGGAGTTGTGAAAATGTGTGTCTCCAAATTGGTGACTACCACCTAAAATCTCATATGTTTGGTATCAACATCGGCGGTTGTGACATTGTGCTGGGTGCAGACTGGATAAGGACTTTGGGTCCCATTCTCATGGATTTTGAGGAATTAACCATGCAATTTGACCAAGAGGGCCACCAATATAAGTTCCAAGGCATCACCGTCGGTTCGCCTGAGATCATTATTTCCCATCGCATGGAAAAGCTTCTAAAAAAGGGTCATTCTGGTGTTATTGCTCAACTTCATGCCATACAAGCAATAGAAACACCCTTGGTGCTGCAAGACCTCCAAGCCATCCTTTCTAAACATCAAGTAGTCTTTTCCACTCCCCAGGGACTCCCTCCTTCATTTGGTGTTCATGATCATTCCATTCCCCTTGTACCCGGAAGCCTTCCTCCCAACATTCGTCCATATCGTCACCCCTTTTCCCAAAAAAATGAAATTGAGAAAATGGCCCAGGAACTCCTTAATGCAGGCATTATCCACCCTAGTGCGAGCCTCTACTCTTCTCTTGTGATCATGGTCCTAAAGAAAGAAGGTTCTTGGTGAATGTGTCCTGACTTACGTGCCCTCAACAAACTTACCATTAAGGACAAATTTCTCATTCCTGTCATTGATGACCTCCTGGATGAACTGAGTGGTGCCCAATTCTTTAATAACTTGATCTTTGTTTGGGCTACCACCAGATACGTATGAAAGAGGAAGACATTCCCAAGACTTTATTTAGAACTCATGAGGGCCATTATGTGTTTTTGGTCATGCCCTTTGGCTTGTGTAATGCCCCCTCCACGTTCCAAAGCCTCATGAATCATGTCTTCCATCCTTTTCTCCTTCATTTTGTCTTAGTTTTCTTTGATGATATCCTCATCTATAGAAATACCTGGACAGAACATCTTGCTCATGTGGATCGTGTTCTCCATCTACTCTCTCATCACCAAATTTTCCTAAAACAGTCTAAATGTGCTTTTGGCGCCTCAGAAGTAGAGTACTTGGGTCATCTGGTTGGCAAAGATGACGTCAGGGTGGATCCTAAAAAGATTGAAGCTATGCAAGACTGGCCTCACCCAAAGACTCTCAAAATCTTGTGTGGATTTATGGGCTTAACAGGTTATTATCGCAAGTTTGTTAAGAATTATGGAAAGATTGCAACACCTCTCATTGTTCTCCTAAAAAAGAACTCTTTCACTTGGACTCCAGCTGCTGCTCAAGATTTTCAAACCTTGAAGATGGCCATGTGCACCACTCCAGTCCTGGCCCTTCTTGATTTTACAAAGACCTTTGTCTTGGAATGTGATGCTTTAGGGAAAGGAATTGGTGTTGTCCTTATGAAAGAGGGTCGGCCTTTGGCCTTTACCAGCAAGCAACTATCTGAAAGAAACTTGGGAAAATCTATCTATGAAAAGGAAATGTTGGTTATTCTGCATGTCGTTGATTTGTAGCGCCCTTATCTATTGGGGCACGCTTCCAAATTAAGATATACCATCAAAGCCTCAAGTAATTTTTGGAACGCATTTCCTCCCTGGAGCAAAAAAAATGGGTAGCTAAGCTATTTGGCTATGATTATGAGATCATTTACAAGAAAGGAAAAGAAAATGTGGTTGTGAATTCACTTTCCCACAAATATGAATATGAAGGATCCATTTTCTCTCTTTCCTTCATTGTACCAGATTGTCTCCAAGTTGTTCGCCAGGAATGGCTACAAGATCCCAAAAGTTCGCAGTTGATCCAACAATTGCAGTCCAATGCTCCAACTCCCCCGGGGTACTCTTGGCTCCATGATGAGCTTCGATACAAAGGTTGTTTGTATTTAAGTAAACAATCAAAGCTTAAATCCATGGTACTTTCTGAGCTTCATGCTACATCGACAGCGGGACACTCAGGGTTCACCAAAACCTATGACAAGGTCAAACGTTCTTTTTTCTGGGATGGTATGAAATAGGACATTCGTACTTTTGTCGCTGAATGTGAGGTGTGTCAATGCAACAAGGGAGAAACAATCAAATCTTTGGGAACACTACAACCACTCCTGATTCCACCTGCTATTTGGAAGGACATCTCTATAGATTTTATTACAGGCTTACCCAAATTGGGAAATAAATCAGTCATCATGGTGGTTGTTGATCGCCTTTCCAAGTATGCTCATTTATGTGCTCTTCAACACTCATTTACAGCATCCACGGTGGCTCAAATTTTCATGGATCAGGTCTTCAAGCTTCATGTCATACCACACTCTATTGTTTATGACCGCGACCCAACTTTCACAAGCAATTTTTGGCAAGAACTGTTCAAGCTACAAGGCACACAATTTCATCTCAGTACAGCTTATCATCCCCAGACTGATGGTCAAACAAAAGTTGTCATCAAGTGTTTTGAAACATATTTGAGGTGTTTTTCCTCGAAAAATCAAAATCAGTGGGCTCAATGGTTACCCCTAGGTGAATGGTGGTACAACACTTCATACCATACAACTACACGCATGACTCCTTTTGAAGCGGTATATGGACAGAATCCACCTTCAGTTCTCTCATACTTACCTGGTGTCTCGAAGGTCCAGGTGGTTGACCAAACACTTACAGCTCGAGAGGCTATCCTCCATACCCTCAAAGAGAATTTTTCATGGCACAGAATCGCATGAAGCAACAAGTCGATCAAGGTCGCTCTGAACGTCAATTTGAAGAAGGGGATCATTTGTTTCTTCGCTTGCAACCTTACAAGAAAAATTCCCTCAAGGCTGAGCATTGTCAGAAGCTAGCGCCCAAATTTTATGGTCTTTATGCAGTTCTCAAGCGTGTGGGACAGGTGGCCTATCAGTTAGCTTTGCCCAATCATTCGAAGCTACATCTTGTTTTTCATGTTTCCTGCTTAAAGAAGGTGATTGGAACTAAGTGCCAAATTCAAACCAACCTTCCTGAGTTAGCCGAAGAAGGATCCATTTGGCTATAGCCACAAGCTGTTTTGGACCAACGTGAGTGTCGTCTGCATCAGCAAACCATCAAGGAAGTGTTAATCCAGTGGAAAGATACAACTCCAGTAGATGTCACTTGGGAACCAACTACCATTCTACAGCAATTTCCACATCTCCAGCCTTGAGGACAAGGTTGTTTTTAAGGGGGAGGACATGTTAGGGTCCTAAACCGCACATAGGTAGAACAATATATTTGGATGTAATAAAGGTCAATATTAATAAGGCCTTGCAATAAAATAGAATAAGTCAAATGTAAGAAAACCTAATAGAAGCTTCCGCTTCTAGAAGGATCTTCCTCTAGATGCTTCTCTTGATAGACATATTTAGTATAAATAGGAGTCGAGGGTATGAGAACCCCAGCTTAGATATTATTGTAATAGAGCTTTGCTGAACTGGAGGTTTCCCCCTCAAAGAGGCATGTGAACATTGATTTCAGATTCAAAGTGTTATTTATGTTGTTATTCTTATATCATTTCAGTGCTATTGTGGTGAATGTTCTGGTTATATTGTTGTTATTCTGCCATTTCTAGCATTTTATTTCTTTTCTGCATACTTTTTATATCTGGTATATTACAAAGTTTCAGTGGACACTAGATTGTGAAAAGAGTTTCCCAACACTTGAAACAATTATTAACAAATGCTCCAATACTAAGGATTGCAGACCCAAATGAAGACTTCATTGTATGCACAGATGCATGTAAAGAGGGACTTGGTGGAGTCCTCAGTCAAAATGGGTCTATTATATGTTATGAATCAAGGAAGTTGAAGGAGCATGAAAGACACTATGCCACTCATGATTTGGATTTGGCAGCCATAGTGCAAACATTAAGGAAATGGAGACACTACCTCATGGGGAAAAGGTTTGAGCTAAGAACAAACCATAATGGTTTGAAATATTTATTTGATCAACCAACTCTAAATGCTAGGAAAAGCAGATGGTTATAATTTCTGAATGAATACGACTTTGGTATAAAGCATATCAAGGGGAAAGAGAACAAAGTGGTTGATGCACTCAGCAAAAGAGTGCATGAAATGCATGCTACAACCATTACCCATTCCTGAGTGGAAATGGGAAGTTGTAACAATGGATTTCATCACTAAACTGCCTAGAACAAACAAGCAACATGATTCTATCATGGTGGTGGTGGATAAGCTTACTAAAGCTTCCCATTTTATTCCAGTTAATCTCACTCACAAGGCAGCGAACATTGTTGATGTTTATATGAGGGAAATTGCTAGATTACATGGAATACCCAAGACAATTGTGTCTAACAGAGATCCAAAATTTACCTCAAAATTTTGGAAAGGGTTATTTAATGGATTTGGAACAAATTTGAATTTTAGTATAGACTATCATCCAGAATATGATGGACAAACAGAGAGGGTGAATCAAGTGATTAAAGACATGTTGAGGATGTATGCGATGGATAAACCATCAAAATGGGAAGAGTACCTACACTTGGTAGAGTTTTCTTATAACAATGGGTACCAAGCATCTCTAAAGATGAGCCCATTTGAGGCACTTTATGGTAGAAAGTGCAACACTCCAGTAAGTTGGGATAACCCAGCAGATAGAGAAGTGGTTGGGCCAGATTTGCTCAGGGAAATGGAGGAGCAAATGATAAAAATAAAGAAAAATTTAAAGGTTGCCCAGGACAGGAAGAAAATCTATGTTAATAAGGGCAGAACTCACAGGGAATTTAAAGTGGGTGAACATGTATTTTTGAAAGTGAAAGCCAACAGAAGTTCCCTGAAATTGGGAAATTGTTCAAAGTTGGTAGCTCGCTATTGTGGGTCGTTTGAAATCCTAAAGAGGATTGGTCCAATGGCTTATCTGATTGTATTGTCTGCATCTATGTTTGTTCATAATGTATTCCATGTATCATTGCTAAAGAAATATATACCTGATGTTAATTATGTTATTGATTGGAATGTGATTCAGGTGGAGCAAGAAGGCGGTTTTCAAGTGCATCTGGTACGCATTCTGGACCAGAAAATGAAATAGCTTTGGAACCGATCCATAAGGATTCTAAAGGTCCAATGGACCTGGTACGGTCCTGAGGACACTACTTGGGAGCATGAGGATGCAATGATGGTAGAATACCCACATCTTTTTGAAGATTTTTGAAATTTTGTTGTATATGGGTACATGATGCACTAAGGACAATGCATAAATCAGGGAGGGGATTGTAATATCCCTAAGGCCGAACCCAATTGTAAATGTAAATACAAATGTACTTAAGCTGGTGAGTTGTTTTAATATCATTTTTGTTTGCACATTTCATGGCATAGTGCGCACATGTACTGCGTAGTAAAATGAGGAAGTTTGCACATTCCAGGATATCGCGTGCATCATCTTAAGTGTGCGTGATTGTGAGGCCAACGAGCCTTTGTGTTTATGCTATGTTTTATAGACTAGTGAGTCAGTTGTTATAAGTTATGATGCTTATGTTTTGATTAGGCCGGAGAGCCTAGATGTTAAAGGCCAGTGCGCCTATTTTTGTACATGTTTCATAATTAATATAAAATACATCGTTGCGCGCAAACCGACCATGATAAAAGAGATGGGGGACTAAACTCCACTAGTTAGGGAAAGGGAGGGGTTAAGTTAAGGAAATGGGCTAATCTAGGGAGCTTACGCCAAAAAGGAATATTATATTAATATTTCTTAAATATAAAGTATGGATAATTATTTTATCCTAAGTTCTAAAGTTGGGGACAAATGGGCTAAAGTATCTCCCAACATGACAAGTGTCAAGTTGGGGACATGCATACATATTGTTGTGAATTAGTTCATTTCCTATCATCTTTTCCATCATTTTTCCCATAATTTCGGCCATCATTCAGTCATCCAGTTAATAATCCATGAGCATGTACACACCCATTGAGCTATCTTTCATATATTCATGATTGTACCTGAACCCATATCCATAGCGATTTTTTTGTTCGTGTAGCTAGTTAGCTTGGGAGCTGGATTGAAGAAGCGGGTTGTTAGGCCTATGGGATATTGAAGAGGCGGGTTGTCAGGCCCGTGAGCAATTCTCTGGATGAAAGAATTGTTGGGGATTGATTTCATGAAGGTGTTGAACCACAGCTACAGTGCTCTGAGACTTCCTATCCGGCCTATTGTTGAAGCCCTAGAAGGGAAGTGGGGTGGGATAGGCATGTGGGGAATGAGGGACTGTAGGCTATTGGTTGAGTGAGCACCTATGACGAAGTCTTTCCTGTTGTCCATGAGCCATTAGCATGGTTAGGAATCCCTTTACCCGGTGGAGTTTAGTCCCAACTCGGGGGTGACCCACTGCTGAGAGTGATGAGTAGCGCGCTCTAAGGCTTGGAGGTTCGTGGAATGTCTGCGTGCAGTTGGTGACATTCTTACCAAGATAAGTACCAATTGTGTGATAAATTTACATGTTGCATTGTTATTTACGTGCTTATTTTTATGAGTTATCATATGTGTGGTTATAACTGTGTTTATTTTTATGGGCATTCCCTGTATATGATGCATGTATATGATTATTGTTATTTCAATATGAATCCGTGTAATTACGAATGTATTTGTATGTTTATGTTTATATATAATGCTTCCGCAAAAGTTATGTGTGTGTATATTTTATTTGCATACAGTTCGGAAAACATTTATGTGGCATAGCTCAGTTGGATGTTGGGTATGTTAAAGTATGTTCCGTAGAGATAATAGTAAGAGTTCTTTGGCATAGTGTGGCTTGGCGTGGGTGGTCAGGGACGTTACGGCGAAGATCAAATGGGCACATGGGTTAACGAAGGAGCCTGTGCCCGTAATTTAATTTCAATATAGTTTTTTCTTAGTTTGGGGTCCTATCTTAGATCAGACGGTCCATATTCATTGCGGGGTGCGAAGGAGGAATTAACGAGCATGCTAGTTCACGGTCTGCAATAAACCTACACTGTTGATCTTGTCGGGGTGGATGATCGACGACCACGATTAAAAGAGTTGGGCGAGCACTTTTCATATTTCGGAGATTGAACTCTCTGATAAAGAGCGAGCACATTGGGGATTCCACAATCACTGTGAACCGTCAATATTTGAACAATCGGTGGGTGGAACTGCAAGGAATCCACGCGTTAATGCTACGTAAACTCATACTATGATTGGGTTCGATGGTTATATTTGGAAAATCAAGTTCTCAATCTAAATTCTTGGTCAAACACTTTTGTGTTGGAATTATTATTATCTAGAAATCGTGTGGTTAAAATCAATTGAGGGCTATGATCGACGACCCACAATCATTACAGAGATTGCATATGCACATGAGTTAACATCGAGACCTGTACCTGTAATTTAAATTTAATATAGCATTGTTTTGAGTTTTGGATCCAATCGTAGATCGGACGGCCCGTATTCATTGCAGAGGTCGGAAGAAGAATTAAATCGCAAGCTAGTTGAGGTTTCGCAATCCCTTGTAGCCATTGGATTTGGGGGAAAACGGATCTACACTGTCGATTTGCAGACAAGGGGTTTAGCCAAGATCATAGCATTTGGACATGGGAGCCGAAGGGATAGCACCTGAAAAGAATAAAGTTGAGGTCACAGCGCTCAGTCGCATGGAGAGAAATGGGATTTCCTCCGAGCCAGTCAAAGAAGATAGAGTTTAACACTTTGCCTTAGACTGTAGTCGTGAGGACTGATTCTATGGGAACAAAGGTGCTCATAGCAAACACAATGCATGGAATTGCTTCGAGGAAGTGCATGTTTGCATGAAGGGAAGACAATGAACCCTCCATTGAGGAAGGAGGACCTTCCGAAAATTTTGAGTACATTATATGGATGTCAAAGAAATGCTTAAAGGAATTCATGTGAAACTTGGGGTTTCATGAATGATGATATTAGGGATGTGATCGATTCAGAACAAAAAATATGGTTCTGCTAAAATAATAAATATGGACAAAGAGTCCATATGGTAATAAGTTGGTTGAATTCAAACACACCATGGCAAGAGTGCCTAACCTGAAAAGTGATAACCTGAAATCGATGCAAGGGTGCATTGGGTATGAATGTGGCCACGAATATTTGCACATTCATTAAATTCAATTGGTATCTAAATTTCATTTTGAAAAGTTGATATACTGAACTAATACATGTGTAAGGAATGAAATTCCTTTTTTCTTGTATCATCGAATAGATAAAAGTGATTTGACTGTTAGCATGCACAATTTAAGAATTGTTTGTGATGACGTTATAAAGGTGCAATGAAAATATATGTGCATGGGAAACTAACAATTTGTTTCGTTGATTGAATTTGAAAGTGCAGGAGGCAAAGGGGTCTTGGATATGGCAGTGTTGTAAGCCCATAAGGAAGATCAATTGTCTGTTGAGCCAAACCGCTATGGGAAGGAAAGTCCCATAATTATGAATCTAGTTCCTGTGTGGAACAAATATGAAAACAAAATGTGGAACTTGGAAATCTGTGGGTGACAGATTTACAAGAAATTTTTTTGAATTTAAAATTTATGATGATGTCTCATGAATTTTTGTATGCACGTGATACGGGTGAGAAGAAAAGATTTGTCCAGAAAGGACAGATGAAGGTTGTCAAGCTGTAAAAGCATGAAAAATGGCTACTGTTGAGTCATGAGAACCCTGTGGTAAGACATGATCGCCTAGAATATGTTGTGTTGAGGTAACACAAGCCGAAGGGATGCCTCGTCAGAGAAAGTCTGAGGGACGCCTCGACTATAAGGCTCAATAAAGTCTCTGAAATTATTCCTGTGCGAGAAAACCTTCGCAAGGCAAGATGGAACACCTGAGGAACTGTATAGAAGAGAAGGGGATGCCTGAGCCTGGGCCTGGAGGGTGAGTGACCGCAAGGAAGAGGAGACCTTGATAGTTCTTGTAAATTGTTGATTGGGATCATGAACACGATGGGTATTTCTTCCTATGCGATAAAACCTTGGCAAGGCAAGATGGATCACCCAAGGAACTGTATAGCAAAGAAGGGGATGCCTGAGCTTAGGCCTGGAGTGTGAGTGACTGCAAGGAAGAGGAGACCTTGGTAGTTCTTGTAAATTGTTGGGATCATGCACACGATGGGTATGTCAAGGAAAAACAGTGAGCCTGGATAACAAGACAACCATGTGGATACAAATCCACAAACTGTGCATATAATTGTTGTGCTAGATTATGAAATTTTTCCTAGAAATTTGTATGCAACAGTAAAAACATTTTGCATGAGACTATGATTAATCTGCTTGTTGTCCAAGAATTATTGAAAGCAGGGGATGAAGATTAAGGGTCTGAAAAAGGACCTGACCAAGAAAGAAGGTCAAGACTTCTGAAGTGCCTAAATGAGAAAATAATGACAGGTGTTACTGAGAAAGAACATCGAGGACGGTGTTCCTTTTTAATGGGGAGTGGATTGTAACACCCATGTTTCCCCCAACTTGTAATTAATCATTAATTAGGGTTACCATACTGTGGCATGGGAACAATGTAAATGTATTATTGTTTGAGTTGCCAATAACTGGATGTGGGGGTGAAGGCTTGAAAGTACTAGCCATGAAATCACTAGAGGAAAGAATATGAAAACTATAAGAGAGGGTTTGTTATATCAAATAACCCCAAAATTTTCCTCTGATGAGGATAATAAACCTCCTTTGAATCCCAAGGATAGAAATCAGTTAATGAATAAAGGACCAGTGGTTGAATTATCAACCACCCCCATGAATGGAAGCATTGTCTAGCTACAGAATGTCAACCCAAAGTACCACTGGGTCTGGCAGATCAGGATGACCCAAGTTTCCTTCTGACAGAAGGAACAGGATGGAACAAGGAAGAACCTTCCCGAGAAGGGTGTGTGTGTAAGGGGATAGACCCATGCAGACAGTAAAAAAAAGAGACAGAGAGGAGAACGGGAAAAAACATATTCCAGTAGAGAACGAGCAGAGGGCCACGAGCTTGATGCAGAGAAAGCATATGATAAACCTCGTCGAGGTCATGACACAGAGAGAGATCTCTGAGAGTATGAAGAGAACGGGACCTGAGAGGAAGGAAGTGAGCTTGATGCTGAGGAATCATATGATAAACCTCATAGAAGATGTGAAAGAGAAAGGATCGATGAGAACTCGCATAAATTCCCTAGTGATATCATGGCTTGGCATGGAGGTGGTCAGAGCGCTAAGGATGACTGCCTCTGAGCCTATGTTCGGGTGGAAGGATGAACACCCACATTCAGTTAGTTGGCCACCACCTGTAATAGATAAGTAATCTTATATCATGTGTATTTAAGTGGTAACTGTAAATTAAGGTTGAATATTTCTATGAATGTTGCAAGGATGGACATATTTCCTTAATGGTTATATTGTATCCCTTCAATTATGCCTAATTGTGTGTTTAAGAAAATAAGATATTCTCTGTCTTGTACATGTAAATTCTTGAGCCCTGTGGTGGCTCAAGTTAAAATAGATAAATTGTGAGTTCATCGATCTTGGGCATAATTTCACGTGTGCATGTCGACACTCCCAGTCGTTCTGAGTCTCCTGGAGGAAGGAGTATGTTAAGCTCAAGAGAGGTAGTGCACGTATGCACAGGCGCTCTACGAGGTGGGCAGAGACCGAGAACCTCTTAAGTTCTAGATTTGATGAATGAGCACAAGGGGTGCGCGGAAGAATTCTTCTAAGTTTTAAGTTCAAGAGAAAGAGTGTAAAGCTCTTAAGCCTTTCAGAGCTAACAAAGCTCAGGAAGAATAGCAAGATTGAAATATCGAAAGGGAAGGTTCCTTTGTTTGGAAGATGAACGAACGAGATATGTTCGGGAAGAGCCAAGGTATTTTGTGACCGTTGGATACGGGAAATAGCATGGGAGTTAACCCCTTGAGTCCTTCGTAGTTCACGAGTTCAACGAATTGAGCGAGTTCGTCATAAGGGAGGTAAAATCCCCGAAGTCCCAAAGTTAATCTGGGCCTTAGATCTGAGGATGCCCGAGAGCCATCCCGATCATCAAATCTATGATGTAGTTAGTCTAGCGTTGACCACTTCGGGAGAATAGAGGCTTAGTAATGCCAAAACTCCCAAAAAATGAAGTAGCAAAGTTGATGTGGACCGTGGATCTAAGGATCCTTCGGGATCCCTCACGACCGATCGATTGTGGGGACGCGAGTATCAACATCGAGATCCTATGGGAGCCCATGTGTTGAGTGACGGGGTTGTCAGGTGCCCCTCTCAAAGTGGCACACACTGGGATCCAAAGGACCCTTGAACGGAAGTTACGAGCCGAAGATCCGAAGTAGATCTGAGTCGTCCAAGCCAAAGCGACAAGTGTCGCCAGATCCTGCACTTTGGGTGAAATCACTCCGAGAGAAAAGGGGATGTGTTGAACAAGAACTCTTGAAGGTTGGAGAGCCAAAGTTCATTTGAGTCATCCATCAGCTAAGGACAAGTGTCAGCAGATATTCCATTTAGGGAGATATCCATTTCGGAAGAAAGTGGGGTCACACGAGTTGAGAACTCTCGAAGTAAATTGTGACTGTCGATTTGAGAGAGACACGCACCGACATATCATCGACTTTAGGTGAAATCACTCCAGGAGAAAGTGAGTGGGGAGAGGTTGAAACTCTCGAAGTCCTAAAGAAGATAATAATCGTCAATCATGAGGGACATGTGGTGCTCGATCTATAACTCCGGGTACGGAGTACTTTCGAGGAAAAAGGTGTAGGAATGTTTGAAACTTTCAAATGTCGAAGTCTCGAAGTAAATCAGGGTCATCAAAATCCCTGAGGACACGTGATGTCGAATTTTGAACTTCGAATTTTTGTCACTATGAAGGATTCACCTGGTGGTCATCTTGGCGCCTATTAACTTGGAGTCTAGTCATAGCCCGCGGTCATATGAAAGTATAGGAGGATGAAAGAACCCACAGAAATTAGGAGGGGATATATGCCAGATCTGAGTTCGTTTCAAAGCATGGAGATCGTGGTTGGAAAGATCTGGAAGAGAAGAATGGAATAGAGACCCCGAATGAGGGTATCGATTCTCCTAAGAAGAGTGAAAATTTGAGTCCCCACCGTGGGTGTGTTACAGATATGATGATGTGGTGGAATACTCACCTGAGCCAGGAGAATTGCTACCTTGGCTAGTGATAGCTGGCAGTCAGATTAAACCAATTTAGGAATAGATGGGTGGGGTTATACCACCGGTTACACAAGAGGACTTCCTCTCTCAGCTATCAAGGGTCTCCGGTAATTTTCTGGTTCAATATTCAGACGACTTTTCTTGGCTAGGAGGAGTAGGGGATTTTGGGGTTGTTTCACCAAAAACTTTTCCCCTTACTTCTTTCCCAAAACCTGAGATCGCGTCTTCTATTCCAGCTGAAGGATTTCTTTCACCCTTACAGTGTGGCTTCCCTATCACCTCCTCCCCTGCAAACTTTTCTTGGTCTTACCCGGACCCCGCGATACCAAGCTTCCCTCTTTCCCCCCCACTTGTTTTATCAGCCGACCCTCCCAGGCTTAGGCTCTCCTCACAAGCATATTTGGGTCATTTGCGACGGTTGTTTCGACACTATTGCGACATTATGTCGTTGATATTGTGACGAATCTGGAGTCTCTGAAATGTCATTTTATGTGACGTGGAATTTGCGACGAACTTGAACAAATGTCGCAAAAGCAACAATACAGGCAAATAATGTGAAATGAACATTTCGTCTAAATTGCGACAACAACTTTTATAGAAAAACCCTCGCATCAATAGAAGTGGTCATCGCATATGCGACGACCACTTTTCATTGTTTATATAGAAAAAATGTTGCATCAATATAAGTTGTTGTCGCAGAGGCAACGACAACTTTTCATTGTTTATATAGAAAAATCGTCGCATCAATAGAAGTTGTCGTCATACATGCGATGGCAACTTTTTTTTGTTTATATAGAAAAACTGTCGCAACAATAGAAGTTGTCGTCGCACAGGCGACAACAAATTTTCGTTGTTTATATAGAAAAACCATCGCATCAATAGAAGTTGTCGTCGCACAGGTGACGACAATTTTTTGTTGTTTATATAGAAAAACCGTAGCATCAATAGAAGTTGTCGTCGCATAGGCGACGACCCAAATTTATTTAAAAAATAAATAAATAAATATTTTGGGCTTCAATTTTGATATTAATATTAATATTACCATTTTAATATTAATATTACCATAATAGACTTAAGACTAGTCTATTATATGAAAGTTCACAATCATTCACATGATAAGTTTCAAAGGCATTGGTTTAACATCAATCAAACTCATTCATAGTATCCCTAAGACAAATTCCTCTTATCAGACATCTACAACACCGTGGATGAAAGGTATCTTCACTTTTAAACATGACAATCCTTAGGAACAAGGTTAATACATTTAAACCCATATACACTAAATAAAGGTAAAGATCATCAATCTATCAACCTCTTAACCTTTTAGGTAAACAACCCATCAATCAATAGGCCATTGAACATGTGAATCAATAATGCATAACATGTATACATGTCAAAACCTCCAAAGGGTGGACACCATTAAGTCTTGATGCTAATACCAATGAATTATCAAATATAAGCACTTACATCGATATTAGACATCTTCATACTGATTACAAAATAATCTCTAATCAACAACTTCATATAGTTATGAAAATGAAGGAAAAAACTAGTGAGCCTAGCAACCATAGGGAATCCCCCTTGACTTGGGTCTACCCTTTGTCTAAAGTGAAAAAGAGAGTTGGTGAGGTGACAATGGCCAACATCCTAGTTCCACAAATCTTCAGCTAGGTGTTGGACTTTACATTTTGGGTATGATATTGTGTGGAAACATTTTTCCACCATTGTCGAGGATAAAGTTTGTTTCCTAGAAAACATCAGTAGATTAGCTACACCTTTTGGATGAGGGTGCATTCTTGAAGATCTATTATCATCTTGACGACTCCATTGAGGGAATAAGTCTTTTTCTCTTTGCATATTTGAATACTTGTTGTTTGTAGGTGAAGCAAACAACAATTGAAGACATCAAAGATTCACCTTGGTGAATCCACTCATCTCTATTTGGAAAGTGTGAAGGTATATCTTGTAGATTTTATTTTCAAATTTGGTATTTCATGTTGAAGAGTTGTAAAGAATAATGGCTCCTTTGGAATTTCATGAGTATATCATGCTCTAGATGTAGAGAAAATTCAAGGGTACCCAAACCATTATTCTGGACCAAAAGGGTTAGAACAACTTCCAAAGTTTAATGGTGATGTCCATTGTGTTATTCATCATGTTGTATCATTCTTGCAATATGCTTCAGAAATCAATGTAATACATTATGATCTATTAATGAATCTATTTGTACATTATTTTGAAGGAGAACAAAAGTCTTGAGTAAAATATTGTAGTGGTCCTACGGAGATTTCATCTTTTGCATATTTTTTCAAAATCTTCTTCAAATGTTGGGGTCATCACTTGCAAAAGTTTGAAGATGTTATTGCAACTCTACAAGAAAATGAAAAAGCATCCCAAGCCTCCAAGCATGAAGACCAAGAGCTTAAAGAGAATTATGATGAAGAATATCAAGAGCCACCTCTTAATCACATACATGAAGATTTCAATGAAGATATTGAAGATCGAGCTCAAAGTCCTATTGAAGGCCAAAGACATGAAGATGAAAGTGAAGATGAAGAAGCATACATCTCCATTGAAGATAAATAGGTC
>ML778066.1:952494-974376 GCA_009831015.1 Picea engelmannii
TTTTCTAATAGAGGTTCATCATAAATACCAACATTTTCCCCATCCTCATCCGGCTGCGAAAACAAATCTTGGATCATTTGATTTGTCCCATCATCTTCTTCCATGGGATCATTAACTTGATTTGTCCCATCATCTTCTTCCATCAGATTCACATTTGCTTGATCATGATGATGTTCCTCAGCGTGTACAACATCATTTCTACTAATACTTGGTGCAATACTCTGTGGAGAGTTAGAGGGCAACTCTAACTTTATAATTACAAACAATCATGCAAAATTAGTGTATACTATAACAAACATTCAAACAATATATATGCATATATATAATTTTATATAAGATTGACAAAATAAAAAAAGATAATGAATATATAGCTAATTACCATGGGACGATATTCATTCGATCCGCCATCAATGTGACCATATTTCCTACAATGTTTTGTAGTTGTTGCTATTAAAATTCTTACGGGATGTCTGAAGCAACATTTTTACAAGGGCAATAACATCTACCATCACCCTTTTCACCCGCTTTACTTTTTTCCCCACCTCTAACAACATTCTGCGACATTTTTCCGCACAAAAATACCCTTTCGGAACCGTCATTGTTATAGCAAGATTGTCGCAACATCTCTGAATCGTCAAATATTTATAGTGCAATTTTAGGTCACTATCGTCGCAATTGCGATGAACGTGACCTAAAAATATTTATTTTTTTTACCTATTTATTTTAGGTCATTTTTAATGGTCAATTTTAAGGTTAAGTCACACGTCGTTATTGCGACGGACAAAGTATTGTCGTCGCTTTTGCGACGAACATTGACCATAATAATCTAGTCAAACTACCTGCGTCGAGATTGCGACGAATACAGGGTGGATTTAAAAAACTTAGACTTTTTCTCTTGCATGTTGCGACGAAAGAGTACTTTCGTCGCAAGTGGTCGTCACAAAATTTTCAATATGTAGTAGTGCCTACTTCTGCTCAAGCTCTTGCAGACTGGGTTCCTGTAGAACAAGGCATGAATCTGACCCATCTCTACTCTTTCGAGAAACAAACATATTTCCAGGACCACTCAATAGTGGTGGAGGAGGGTTTTATTTCAGCAAATCTTCGGCCAACAAACTCTAGTGAGTGGGTCACAGTTTTTGGGGGGGAGTCGGCCAATGTTGCACAAAACCCTCAGATCCGAAATCACATGGGAGTCGTCGAGCTAAGACACAGAAAACACAACAAGTGCGTAGGATCTTCAAAATCAAATCTTGACTTCGCCTTGGGCGATGACCTAACCTTATCAGGAGTAGCAGAAATGGCAGACAAAACCCTAGTTGGAAAAGCATATGAACGTCAATTTAGCGAAAAAATGCTAAAAGCCTGGGCGACATCAACTTGGGATGTCATATTCACCCTGCCTCCAAAAATTAGTCAATTATCCGGAGGTTGGTTTATGCTTATTTTCTCAAAAAAATCCGAGGCTATTTCAATTCAGAAAAGTTGGTTCATAGACTCCTCACCTATACTTCTGAAACTATGAAGCCCCACTTTTTACGTCGATAATGAGAGATTGGACTCCATTCCCATTTGGATTCGAATGTCGAGACTTCCCGCTCATCTCTGGAATGAAAAATTATTTCAAGCTATCGAAAATCACTTAAGAGAATTCCTAGCCGCATATATGGGATTCATAGATTCAGGGGAGATGGTTGTAGCAAGGATCCTTGTCTTATTAAACATAAGAGAAGGCTTAAAGGAATATCTAAATTTAACAGACTTGGGAAGAACCAGGGTGAAAATTCTAGATTACGAAGGAGTCCATTTCCGTTGTAGGAGGTGTCACGAATACGGTCACATCATAAAGGAATGCAAATCCAGCTCGAAGGGACACAGAACCCATCGTTCCACTTCAGAAAACAGACGAAACAATGAGATTCCAACCTCCAAAGATACCAGCTCCCCCTCTACGGAGTCCTCCACAGGGAGGAAATACTACTAGCGAACAAGCAACGACGCTGACTGAAGAAGTGTAGGATCCACTCACGCAAGGTGGAAACATTTTGGCTCTAGTCCCAGCGGGAAGAGAGACGTCTGCTTCATAAGCAGGAACAGAGGTCGTCCCACAATTCCTAGTCGACAGCCTTCTGGGTATGCATATTACTATCTCTCGCTCAGCAAATGGTTTTTTAAGGATTATAATTTTTCTTGTTTGAATGGATGTCTCCGCCCCCTCGATCCCTCCACCCTCTAGCTTCCCCGACTTTTTTCCCTCACACAATCCTTTGTCCTTGCCCCCCCGATCGATTTCCCCTCTGAAACTCCACTAGGCTCCGCACCTGGCACCCTCCCCCCTCTTCCCCTCGAGGAATCCTCATCCGAAGAGTCGGAAGACTCAATCATCAGATATCAACTCCACAACAGGATCATCTCTATTCCAAACTCTAACCATAAAGGATTGGAACCAAACCCAGAGATCCAGAAAACTAAGAAGGGGCGAGGTAGAAACTCACATCTGTACAAGGCTCAATCCAGAGCTTTGGTTGATATTGCCTCTGGTCGACAAAAATCAATTGTTGGGGCGCTTAGAGCAGCGAAAACCCTAGCAAGGGTTCACCCATGAAGCTTCTCACCTACAATTGCAGGGGTTTGGCGAGTTCCCCCAAAACATCTGCACTTAAAAGGTTGGTCTTGACAAACCAACCAGAAATTGTACTTCTACAAGAAACTCTCTCAGACGAAGAGGTGGCGACAAAATTCTCTCTACCCTCCTCCCAGGTTGGGCTTTCATGGGTCAAAATCCCAAAGGCAGATCGGGGGGCCTAGTCATCGGTTGGAGATCCCGAAGACTAAAACTCATAAACTCTTGGGCAATGGACTATGTTCTAGGAGGTGATTTTTTGTTGGAAGGGATTGGAAAGGAGTTCAGAATAATTAATTTTGATGGGCCACATACTGATCGGAACACTTTCTGAGTAAACTTGTTTTCCAAAGATCTACTAAAAACTGAACTAATAATCCTGGAAAGAGACCTAAACTTCTCTTTGGGGGAAGCAGAAAGTTGGGGACCAACAACCTGCCCAGACAACCAAGCAGGATTTTTCAACCATCTGTTGGCCTCTAATGGACTTATTGACATACCCCCCCTTAAATTGTTACCCACCTAGAGGAATATGAGGGTAGGGGGAAGGCCGTGTTGCAAAAAGAATAGATCGTTTCTTGATCTTTGAACCTATTGCAATGCTCCCTTTTCAATTTCGTCAATGGATTGGAAGCAGAGGTGAATCAGATCACTCACCAGTCTGGATCAAACTGGAAGGAACTCCCGATAAACCGGCAACCCCTTTCAAATTCAATTCCTCTTGGATAAATGATGAAATTTTTCAACAACTGATCAGGACAAACTAGACCAACTTAAGGGATACAGAGGACACTCTAACTGGCATCCAGTTTGCGTCAAATCTTAAATATTTAAAAAATTGGTCATTCCTTGGGCAAAAGAAAAACAAAATACAAAGGAACATGAACTACAAAATATTGAGGAACAACTTAGACTTTTCCACGAAGACCCAAAGGCAGTGTTTCTTTCAGTTGAAGCTCGCGAAAATTTAAAAAATTTAGAAGCAAGACAAAGAATCTTGCTCGCAGAACAAGAGAATTCATGGAGATTAAAAAGCAGCGCTATATGGCTAGAAAAAGGGGATGAAAACACAAAATTCTTTCAAGCATATGCAAAAGGAAGGAAAGCAGAAAACACCATTTGGAGCTTAAAGGATCAGGAGGGTAGACCCTGTAAAACTTTTGAAGGACTAGCAAACTTGGGTAAAAACCATTTCCAAACCCTTTTCAAAGCGGACAGGAACATAAATATCGCAGAAATAATAAAGATGGATTTATACCTCCCAAGTTATGTGAATGAACAAGGGAATCAAGCTTTATTTGTCGAAGTCACAGAAGATGAGTTAAAAGAAACCCTACAAATCTTCTAGAAGGACAAAATCCCAGGACCAAACGGGTGGACAATTGAATTCTTCAGAGAATTCTATGATCTGATTGGCATTGCCCTGCTAAAGGTAATCGAGGAATCTCGAACTAATGGTAGAATCCATGGGCCTTTCAATTCTACTTTTATTGCCCTCATCCCAAAGGTAAATGACCCACAGACCTTCGATGATTTCAGGGCAATCTCCCTTTGTAATTGTATTTACAAGATTATTGCCAAAATCATTGTCCGCAAGCTAAAACCCTTACTTTCAAAAGCCATCGCCAAGGAACAATTCGATTTTCTAGAAGGGAGACAAATTCATGAGGCAATAGGGGTTGCACAAGAAGGCCTCCATAGTCTAAAGACCACGAGATCAAAAGGATCAATCCTAAAGATCGATCTTTCAAAGGCTTTTGATAGAGTAAACTGGGCTTATATTTGTCTTCTGCTCACCCACCTAGTCTTTCAATTTCCATTTATAAAATGGGCAATGGCTTGCATTTCTTCAGTTTCTTTTGCAGTACTCATCAATGGGGCAACCTCCCCCTTCTTCAAATCTGAAAGAGGACTGCGACAAGGATGTCCTTTGTCACCCCTTCTCTTCCTTCTAGTAGCGGAGGGTCTGAGTAAAGCTCTTGAAGCAACAGCCAAATCAGGGAATTTTCAGGGAATTTCAGTTACAACAGGGCTGAGAATAACACACCTTTTATTTGTGGATGATATCCTTATCTTATGTGATGGAAAAGTTGGAGATGTTGAAACCTTGGCTGACATCCTCTCGTTGTTCCACTTAGCCACAGGTATGATAATAAATGAACAGAAATCAACAATCTCTACCTTTGAAATGAACAAAGAAGAAAAGGAAGTATACCGAAGACTTTTTCCCTTTGCTCTTCAGGATATCTCACAAGGAATAAAATACTTGGGCTTTCAATTAAAGCCAAATAGCTACAGGAAAGAAGATTGGAAATGGCTGATCGCAAAACTAGAGAAAAGATTAAACAATTAGAGCTTCAAATGTTTATCAAGAGCAGGTAGACTCACACTGACAAAATCAGTTCTAGAATCCATTCCAATTTATTGAATATCGCTAGCATGGATTCCAAAAGGAGTCTTAGAAAAAATCAGAAGGATATGTGCACGTTTCATATGGTCTGGTTCGGGAGAAAAGTTTACACAGCCTTGGTCAAAGTGGGACAACATAGCTTTGCCAAAATCTTTAGGAGGCTGGGGGCTCAAAAACATTTTCCTCTTCTCAAAAGCCCTTGCAGCAAAAGCCTATTGGAGGCTCATCTCAGATACCAGCCTGTGGACACTTGTAATAGCACAAAAATATATTTCCCTGGATTCAATTGAAGATTAGATCAGAATCCCACTCAAAGCTTCAACAAATGGTTCGATTATTTGGAAAGCAATGATCTCTTCCTTCCCAGTGGTCGAGGATAGTCTTGCTTGGAGGGTGGGTAAAGGAAATCATTTACGAATTGGTACAGATCCATGGCCAGGAAGTGGGAACTCCCATATACTGTCGAAGGACCTAATTGAACAACTCCACAGGCAAGGTATATTTTACCTCTCTTAATTAGCCAACACCCCAACCACAAATTTATGGAACCAAGGTTTGGAAAAATGCAAATCTTCTAGGAATCGTTGGGATTCAAGCAAAATCATTAACAACCTATATAGCAGCACTCAAAAGAAGCCACATCAGATTAACTGACAAGGAGTACGAACTAGTTTGGAAAAAAGATCCAATAGGCTTCTACACTCCAAAAGCAGGGTACATAGCATTGAACAACCCATTGCAACAAAACCCCAAATGGTGGTGGAAAGGTCTTTGGAAGCTAAAATGCCCACAAAAAAGAAAAAAAAAATATGTGGGCAGCCTTAAATAATCGAATCCCAACTTGGGAGGCCTTGAACAAGCGTCAAATAGAAGACCTGGGGAGATGCACCCTCTGTAAAAATACAAATGAAACCACTCTACATATTCTCATCACCTGCCCCTCCACAATAAAAGTTTGGACTAAAACATTAGTAAGCCTAAGACAAAATTGCTTATGGGCTAGAAAATTTATGGAAACAGCTTGGAAAACTTGGACAGATACCTCGGGAAATAAAGAAATCAAAGAACTTCCTCTTCTAATAAGCTGGGGAATCTGGCTAGCAAGAAACTCAAAAATCTTCAAGGAAAAAGCCACAATCCCATAACTAATAGCAGCACAAAGTCTATTAATCCTTGTCCATCACCCCCAAACCAAACTTTCAAAAATAACAAGGGCAAGACAACAAGAGACAATAGATACTTCAAAACCATGGGCTTATTTTGATGGAGCTACTTAGAACTCTATATGTGGAGAAGGAGTTGTCCTACACCTCTCTGAAAACCATAGTTTCCTATTAAAAATGGGACTGGGAAGGGGGACAAACAATTTTGCTGAACTTATGTCCATGAAGCTTCTACTTCTTTTTGCCAGAGAAAAAGAAATACATCATTTACAATTTTTTGGGGACTCTATGAATGTAATAAATTGGACTAGTAAACACCAAAATTGTCACAGTATTTTGCTAAGTCCTATTCTGGAGGAAATTTACAGGATTTTGGATACTTTTGATACTGTGGCTATATCTCATGTATACAGGGACAGAAACATTGTAGCAAACTCACTGTCCAAAGAAGGATTGCAGCTCCTACAAGGGCAATGGCATATCACTGAGAAAAAAGGGGAAGACTCAAATGCTTTCTATCACAGGCCTTTTATAGAAGAACAAGAGCTACTACAAGATTGAAGAATCAGACAAAAGCTACGTACCTGACAGTATTACTAGCAATCTTCACTGGATTGACCTGCATAGCCACGTTTTACTCATTTTTTCAACAAATTGTATAAAGGTGTTATCGAAGACATTATAATATGCTTTTGTTTCTTTCAAAAAAGACAGACATAATCCACAACAGTGGTGATCTTCTCTTGTATATAAAAGACATTTATAACCAGAAAGATTGTACACCTTGTCATGGGTGTAATTTTGTTACTTATCGCAAGTATGATACAGCCATGAAGAGAAGTCATAGAAATGCCCACCTATCTTCAGCTATTGCACACACTTTCATAGTGTGTAGTGCTCTAGAAGCACCTACAAAATGTAATTTTGACCCTCTCAAGGAATAAAAATTACGCTTTTTTCTTTGGAAAAAAAAAAATTATCAATAAAAAAATTAATGCAAATGTTTATTTTTTGAGGTGGTAATACTTCTTATAATGCGGGTTGGCTCATCATTGTTATTCAAGGAGAACCAGACCACCTTAAATAACCAGTTGGCGGTCACTAACCAAATGCATGTGTACCAAATGTTTGTATGTCTTGGGTCGTTAACCTATTTTCTTAGGTTTAAGGAAGACAAGATCTTAGCCAATCTAAAATAGTTATAGGTCCTACTCCAAAATTGGAAGATAATTTCAACCAAGATAGTATCTGCAAGAAAGTAACACCTTGTGGTCATTGGTAAGGCTACCTCCACTTGGGTCATGTGTTTTCTAGTAACATTTAGCCTCAATCACATACATGAGACTAGATACTACCATGAGTTACAATTTAACTACTTCTCCATGCGGTAAATGTAAAATATTTTATATGGCAACTTAAAATTTTCATCCATTTTTCTTATAAAAATATAAATATTCATAATTTATTTATTTATTAAATAAATATTATAAAGAGACAAAATTATTCATTTCAATGACTTTAGTCAATTAAACTTATCAAACTATATATATATATACAAAAAAATTCCAATTAATATTTCCATCTCCTAGAATTTGAAGAACATTGTAAAAAATAGACAAACTTATGCAAAGTCAAAATGCTGACCAAAAATCATAATAATAATAATAATCATCTAATCTTAAGGTCACAACTAGAGATCAGACACCAAAATGGTGTATGAGACCCACTTGTTTGTGGGACAAGGAACACCCTCCATGCAATGATTTGACTACTAAAATCTACAACCCCCCTTTGGATTTGAACATGTGACCCCCTAGGAGAAAACATGTTCTTAAGGCCCACTCAAGTTGTATAACCCCTATTGCATAAAATGACTAAGAAGTACATTTGACAACAATTCTTTAATGGCCCAATGATGCATATGGTCGCAAGAAATTAAATCAAAGGGGTCACAAGGTTGAATGAGGAGAATGCTACTCAATCAAGAGGGTTTCATGGCAATTGATGGGTTAAGTATACATGCACAATGTATGTCTATGTGTGTGTCTGTGAAGTACATATATGCATATACTTAATACATGTATGACTACGTATTCATATTTATTTTACATGGCATCATATTGCTTAGGCATATCATGTTTTGAAAAAGGGACACATTGGTGTAATGGTAGACAATAAAAAAATGTACACATTAGTGTAATGGTAAATCAAATGGCATAAATGAAGAGCCAAGAGGTTGAATACCAACATAGGAAATTGACAAGGGTAGTCAAGAGGGGCTTGGCACTGGTGAACACTGTAATTGTTGCCCTACTTTAACAATATTCACTAGCTTGGATTCCCTAATACAGCTCTCTACTAGGAGGTTGCAAATCGAGTTTTCCTCCCTCCAACAAGCTCCACTAGGAAGTTGTCATTAATGTTTTCCTCCCTCTAACAACTTCTCCATTGAGGATTGTCTCTCCCTCCAACAAACTCCAACATGAGATTGTAAACTTGAGAAAATCATTGGAAACTTTCTAAGTTCAAGTGGAAGCCATAAGGGTAGTTGGAGATAAGGTGTGAGTCACTCTAGAGGAAGCCACAATGTAAACCATTAGATCCAAGAAGACATTGTAAGCCTTGATAAGATCCGTAAAAACCTATGGAGTTTAAGGGGAAGTCATAAAGAATGTTTGCAATTAGGTGTTATTGGCCACAAGTGAAACCATAATGAAAATTCAAGTTTCAACATCATATTGTAAGCCTTGAGAGGATCCTTGGTGAACTCTTGAGGTCAAGGGGAAGTCATAGGAGACACTATAGAAAAGGAAAATTCAAGTTTCAACTTGGAAAGGTGTTGTTGGCCAAGTGAAACCATAATGAAAATTCAAGTTTCAACATCAGGTAAGTCGTAGGAGACATTATAGACAAGGAAAATTCAAGTTTCAACTTGCAAACGTCTTGTTGACCAAGTGAAACCATAATGAAAATTCAAGTTTCAACATCACATTGTAAGTTTCAAGTTATCAAAAAGTTTGGATGGAACCTACATAGGTTTCGAATACAGCATTCATGTCAAACTTTTTCATATATTAATTGTTTATCTTGTCATTTAGCCTCGCCAATGCTCTTACCACCTGCATGTAGAGGACCAATGACATTTTTTCTCTTCACCTTGATAAGTTCGTAGTGATTTACTTGGATAATATTTGGGTCTTCAATGGAGCTTAGTCAACTCATTCTAGCACGTACACAATTATGGACCTCCTCCAACAACACAGATTGCAAGCAAAAATTAAAAAAAAAAAAAACATTTCTTTGGAGAAACTCCTATTTAATATCTAGGTCCTATGATTAGAAACATTGTAACTCACACAAATCCTACTATGGATAAAGATTTTATAGAGTAATCTACTCCCACGAATACCATAGATCTCAAGGGTTTCTTGGGATGCATGAAATTCACCCACCATTATTCCCACATTGTTGGCCCACTCAGGGAAGATAACAATAAAAAAATCCTCTCATCGGACTCCTAGAGAAGAACAAGCATTTCAGAAATTGAAATAATGCTTTCTACTTTTCCTCAAATGTTTTCTCTACCATATTTACAACAGCTTTTTGAGGTCGAGACAAATGCTTTTTGGTATGTAAAATGCATTGTTATTAAGTAACGAGGATATTCAATAGCATACCACTAAAGAGACCTTCTCCAAGGATGAGCTCAATTATAGTACTTGAAACAAAAAGTTATATATACTAATCCATATTTCAAACAAAAAGTTCTACATACTAATCCATATTTACAACTTATTGAGATTCACAACAACTTTTTGAGATTGAGACAAATGTTTTTCAGTGTAACATGCAGTGTTCTTAATAAGTAGTATAAGTAGCGAAAATATTCAATAGCACACCATTGAGAGACCACTCAACTGTAACACTAATAATAAAGTGTTTTATATACTGATCTAAGCACTCAAGCAATAGTGGCACTACATCCTTCTCTACACTCATTACAACAACTTCAAACTTTAAATTCACAATCTAAAATTCATCTGGCTTCTCGTTCTTGAACCACAATTATTTGGGTCATTTTACATTAAATGTATCGTTTGGTATATTCTTTCATTTCGCTGCTTTTATCAGCAAATCCTAAGGTTCGACTTGTACAACAACTTCAAACTTTAAATTCACAATCTAAAATTCATCTAGCTTCTCGTTCTTGAACCACAATTATTTGGGTCATTTTACATTAAATGTATTGTTTGGTATATTCTTTCATTTGGTTGTTTTTATCAGCAAATCCTAAGGTTTGACATGTACTAGCAATGATATAGGCCACATACACCCCATACCATCCATTTGTTGCATACTCAAACCCACCACCTCAACATATTAACCAAACCCATGCACACATGATTACTTTCAACATTAATAATGCTACTTGTTATGAGATATTTTATATGGGAGATCTGAGATTTCCTATACACTGATTATTCAATTAGAAAAATAAAAAGAAATAGAAAAACATAAAAGGTAGCAATAAAAGGCCAACATGATCAGCACAATTGTTAGTATTGTCTTGACTATTTGAGGTATCAGCGCAGGCTAGTTGTCATTCCTGCCCTCCTGCTCCAGGTTTTTTTCTCAATCCTTTCATGAGAAATTGTTCTCGTTGATGGGGATCTTCATTGGATGACCCATAACAACATGGAAATATTATAAATCCACAGGGAATCGAGGTCAAAGGCATGGCTTCTAGTATATTGACAAATTCTACTAAATTTTATAACTACTCTTTCTAGTCATGAAAATTCCTAAGTGTTCGACCTTCGCAACCATTCTTTAGTTACTCCACCCATCCACCATTTCAGTCGCCTATTAGTTTCATGGCCTTTAGCATTGTGATGGAGGAGCAATCTAAGGGTTTGGCTTGGCACGAGGTTCTTCTCACTTTCTTTCCATCTCGACTATTATGGCTCGCACTTATCTGAGTTTTCTGAGGTTGGTATGTTCTAACAATGTAAGACTATCATTTAGATTAAAAGATGATGACACTACTTCTAATTAGTATGTCCCACTAAAATTATATATTATGAAATGCATGTGATGACTCTACGCCTTTCATATGCACGTGAATGTAATGAAGGTTTTGTGAGTCTTCTTTTTTTCAATTGAAATGCTTTCCATAAATACTCATCAACCATAAACTACAACTTTGCAAGATACTATGTGTTAAGTTATGAAAGTATCCCTTTGATTAAGAATGACAAGTCATTCACAATTGGTATCTAGCATCATCCATACATAAATACAAGCATACTCTTTTTCGCTAAGAAGTCACTCGAGATTTGCATGGGATATCATCAGCAAACTCAAAAACAAGTACAAACAATGCCTCTTTGGAGGGATAGGGTATGTACACCATTGTAGACTAACAAAAAAGTCTCACTCATCAATTTAGTGTGTTGTTAAGCCAGGACCTTAGAATTATGTTATGGATATATGGCTACCAAGCGAGGCACGCAGCAGAGGCAACAAACTCAAGGATTACCAATCTTGAAAACCATTCTAAGGATCTTTCCCTTTCCCTGTTTCCCTTGCCCGGGATGGGGTGTCTGAGTTGGCAGTTTAATAGGAGCTTAAGCAATCCCTGCATGCAGGCCCGCCTGAGCTACTCCATATATGCGGTCACTTGGGGTATGGGGCAGTGCTCCGACCCTCATTGCCAAACCACCCCATCCCACACAATACAACCAACCTCAATTGATGATGGAACCACCATTGTGCAAAATCATTAATTCAGATGGTTTCAGGGTTTTTATGGCTAGACAAGGCTCAATGGCGATAGTGAAATGCAAGCTCTTAGATGCAGGGAATGGTAGTGTACAAGCTCTGCTCTCCAAGATTCTGTCTTCGCTCTTAGATGCAGGGAATGGTAGGGTAGAATCTATGCTCTCCAAGATTATGTCTTCGAAGGCTCTAGTAAGCTCTCCCTCTGTTTTTTTTTTCTTGGCTCATCTTGCTGTCATTTTATCCAGTTCTTCTTGTTTTCAAAGGAGGATGTGCCACTGTGGGAAAGAGGTGAATTTGACTATTCTCGAGCCTCAAATACCAACCCTACTCTCCACCCAAACCCATTCCCCTATCATTGGCTCATCCCACCACTCACAATTCTATCCCTCCCTCTGATAACTCTAATTGCTGCAATTTGTTGACCATGAAGCGAACTAAGCAAGGTGACTATCATGAATTTAGCAGGCAATGTCATGACCGTTGCCCCAAACCCCATGCCAAAAGTTATTTCTATCAGAAAACCACCCAGTGCATAACCAAGGCCCAAGTGGATGCCATGAAGGCCACAGAGAATTTCCATCACAAGTTTTCTAAGGACATCAAGAACAAGGTAACTTCCATGGAGCAGGCTATCGGCCAAAAAGGAAGGAAGTTTTCCAATCTCCAATTGGAACACTAGGTGCCAGATACCGGGTTTTCTAGGTCCAGAGACACCAAGGTCTTTAAGCTCATTGAGCTTTATTCATTGAAGAATTCCTTCATAGCCCAGGTGATGGACTAGAGAGGACAACAACAACAGGGTATATTATAGAAATTAGACTTGTTAGACAAGTTAATAGCCCAGGTGATGGACTAGAGAGGACAATAGGGTATATTATAGAAATTGGACCTGTTAGGCAAGAAATTTGAGGCAGTTTGCAATGCAGTCTTTGGCGGCATACAGATCATTGTTTCAAACCACATAAAATCACAGGATGTTCTTGTTGCAGTGGTTGGCCAAGCTCAGACTTCTGAGGGTACACCATCCAATCCCATCAAGATGGTTGACGACCCAGAAGACCCTATGGACAAACAAAACGGGTAGTACCTTTTATTGGCTCGATATGACTTTCATGTCTTTTTCTGATAGGGTGTATAGGAACAACAACGCTCTTTCTAGATTTATGTTATAGGGTTTCTTTTATGATTATAATCAGTCATGTCAAGCTACTATATGCAACTAGTCTTTGTCCTCCTCAGCGTCATTTTGATCCAAACTCTAGGCCTTTTTTGAACTGTTGTGAACATGGTTTCCCTAGTGGCAGGTCACAAACAGTCTTGTATGTACTCTCACTGTGATATATTGATATAAGGATAGTGAGATTGAAACAAAAAAAAAAGACCTTTCCCTTGATTAAAATCTTCTTGTTTGATATCCGAAGGATATTTTGGAGACATGGGAAATTATCTTTTAAAATTCCCTTGTCCCAAAGATTGCCAATATTTAAAACCATTATAAAGTCCTTTCCCTTAATTTTTGCAATCCTTTAAAACCATTCTAAAGGCATTTCCCTTAATTAAAAACTGCGTTAATTGGTAGCCAAATGATGGTTCTTGTGGAAAGATTTGAGAAGATCATATCTCTTGGAAACACACTAAAATCCAATCTGGAAATCCCTCCAATTAGAAGATGGTGTAAAGTTAACAATCTTTCAGTTTTGGCACGTATCTCCTCATGGGCTAATTCACACTCTTCCCCTTTCGAAGAAGTGGACACATTCCATTCCACTTCTTAAAACTCTGAACACCCTTTGTACCTTGCTCACCCAAGCTCTGGAAGGGAAAGCTCCAATAAATAAAGGAATAAATGATTTGTAAACAAGGGTACCCAATCATGAAAATGCATTGTTAAAGAGACACCTCAAACTTCATGGAATGGACACATCCTTCCTCTCTCTAGAAATCAAATGAAACAAGATCTGATTGAGTTATTCCGTCCCTAAACTTGACTTCTTCTAACTTCTAAGCACATGGGACACTGTCAACCGGGGAGAGCCTGGTGAAACAAGGAATTGTTGGTCCTTCAAGATGTGCTTTATGTTGTGTAAACAAGGAACCCTCTTCAAGATGTGCTTTATGTTGTGTAAACAAGGAACCCTCCTTTCCTGTTTTATTTGAATATTTTGTCACCTCCAAACTCTGCAACTCCCTGTTTAATAAAATGGGTCTCCCCTCCTCTATTACAACATCTTCTAAAGAAGAAATGTTATGTAAGTGGTTTCTCTTATACCTTGAAGGAAAAACAAGAAAAATTTTAAGGGAATTTGGAATATTACTCTCTTGGAAGATATGGCTGCTCAAAATGACAAGATATTCAATGACAAAATGGTATATCCTGAACACGTCTAAACAGCCAATGCCAACTTGATTAGACAAATGCTTATTCCAAAATTTAAGGTGAAAGTGGGCAGAGCAAATTAAGCCAACATGAAAAAGGTTCGAAGACTACTTATGGTTTGGCAAATTGGGAAGAGAAAGGGATAGAAACCAGTATCAAAAACAGTACATAAATGTGATCCCATTTAAATGATTATAAAGATTGGATTCAAAAAAGTTTAAACAATGCCCTTTGATGGAGACTCAGAGGGAAATCCAAGCCCTTCGATTAGTGCATGGATAATCTTAACACTAAAAGGAAGAGTAGTTAAAAAAATGTTAGACTTGGTAGCTCGAAGGTACTTCTGCATTGGCGACGTCCAGTATGTGGAAGTGACCGAGCATATTTCTCCCTAGTGACTTTATAAAGTATTTTTATAAAGTGATTTTATAAAGTCAAGTTTAGTTTTTTTAATTTTTAATGTGTGAAAGTGACTTTATGAGGGTGTAGGTCACTTAAGTGACCTCAACGGATGATTAAGTCACGATCGTTGATCTCATCAGGGCAAGAGTTGATCTTCATTGTCAATATCATTGGAACACCAAGGGTTAGGGTAGTTACACATTGAATCATGCTTAAAGGGAGCACTAGAGGAGAAGAGGGCACACTTTTTTAGGAGAGAAGAGAGGGAAGGTGAAGAGGCACACATCCCAAGAGATTTTGAGCTTAGAGAAAGAGCGCAACAACAAGATTGGATTTGCATGCATCCCAAGGAGGAGATAGGCAAGCATCCAAGAGGAGTTTCAGCATTTTGTAGCATTGTTCGTACAATAGTTGGAGGAATATGTATAGCATTAAATGTTACTTGTAAGGCTGAGAAAGAGCACAAAAATCGAGGCAGCCAACGCTATTATAGTTTGGCACGATTTTCAAGGTATTATGTTGAAGGAATTTGTACAACTGAGGATTGTACTTCTCTGTCAAGTCTGGGCACATATTTTGAGGGCCGTACTACTGCATTTATGTTGTACATGACCATATAATGCACAGAAATCAAGGCAGTTGGGTTTGACATGAAAATCAAGGAGTTCATGTGCAGATTTATAGAGATAAGTTGTTGTGAATTAATGTTGATGTTGTTGTTGTAAACTTAGAAAAAATTCCTCTAGCTCAATAATAAAAATCTCCTTTAATTGGTTTTCCCCTTGTGGGTTTTTCCAGGGGCATTGCCCAGAATTTCTGGTGTTAAATGTGTGGTTAGTGTGTTGTCTACTGTTCATTTTTTCCGCTGCTATATTTTTCAGATTGCTCAGTCTTGTATTTCAGCTCATAGTTATATTTCAAGTTATATTTCTACATGGTATCAACGCTAGGGATCTGAAGTTCAGTGGACAGCTTTGACACTAGGACAACAGTGACTTGTTGGGGCATCTGCTTGGAAGGAGGGGAAAGAAAGGGTCTTTGTTAGTTGGACAAAGATGACTTCATGTCTCAAGTATGAAGATAGGCTGGAGGGGATCTCCAACTACCTGCAATGGAAGGTAAGGATTACAAGTGTTCTCAAGGAGAACAAGTTGTGGTCGTTTGCAAATACCATCGTGCCAGTACCTTCGTCAGATCTCATTGCTCTGGACGTTCATGAAGTGAAGCAAGGGCTCAGAGAATAATCTTGGACGGAGTCAGAGACCACCTTATTCCACATTTGGTTGAGACGCTGACAGCCAAAGAGATGTGGGATGCATTGAAGAATATGTACGAGGCAAAGAACGAGAATCGAAAAATGGCTCTCCGAGACAAGCTCCATAGTACTAGGATGGTTAAGGGAGAGAGTGTGGCCTCCTACCTCACTAGAGTTGCACAGGTGAGGGATGAGTTGGCAGATGTCAGAGAAGTTATTCCAAACTCAGAGTTGATGCGCATAGCCTTCAAAGGCTTCACCAAGGAGTGGGAGGTTTTTATGAAGTGTGTGGTGGGAAGAGAGAAACTTCCAGACCGGAGCAGATTGTGGAATGACTTTACTCGAGAGGAGATCCGAGAGGGGTCTCAAAGTAGAGATTAGGAGAAGGCGGAGGATGGTTTAGACGAGAAGGATATTGCTCTTATGGGAAAAAGAAAATGGAAGAAGGACATGAGCAAATTGAAATGCTTTGCATGTTACAAGACTGGTCGCTATGCTAGTCATTGTCCGAACAAGAAGAAGAAGCAGGAACCAGAGGTGTTAGCATCAGCCAAGGTTGCTAAGTTCGCAGAGAAATATGAGAGGGAATTTTCTTGGATGTTTGGTCCTATAGGCAGTGGTTGTCCAGTGTTCGAGGACATTGAAGCGTGGTTTGAGGATAGTGGAGCCTCTCGACATATATGATGGGAATGAGGTCAGTGTTCCTTAGTCTTTCAGAAATAGGCTTGGACTGCTTTGTGGATAGTGGGGTCAACTCACAGCTTGCAGTGAAGGGGGTTGTAAGTGTTAGATTCCAACTAGAATCAAGAGGTTTTATGGAGGTAGCAGAGGTGTTGTTTATTCCAGAGATGACAGTTAACTTGCTCTCAGTGTCATCTTTTGAGATTGATGGATTTGGAGTTGCATTCTTCAGTGGATGTGTGTTTTTATATCGTGAGGGAGCTACTCCAGACACATCAGTGTTGCTTGGTGCCATGCATGAGAGATTGTACAAGTTGTTGGGACATCCTGTGGTTGGATCTAGTGAATTTATGGATTCAAAATCTGTGTCGAAGAGTGGGCAGGTTGCACGGTAGAGAGAGTTGATATCGAGGACTCAATCTTCTTCCAGTGTTCTCAAAGGAATCAGTAGGTATGAGTTGACACAAACAAATGCTCATGAGAGTGTGGAGACTCCTAGGAGCATGTTTTTAGTTCATAGATCAACGGAGGTCGCAGCAGAGGCTTCTAGTGCAATGGGAGCAGAGACCTCTAGTTCAGAGGGAACAACTACAACAGCGGATGGGATGATGGATTTGGAAACGGATTCTGGTGTAGGTACCAAAAGTGCCTCCCTCGCTAAGTTGGAATGTTAGACTTGGTAGCTCGGAGATACTTTTGCATTGGCAGCGCCCAACCTGCGTAAGTGACCGAGCATATTTCTCCCTAGTGACTTTATAAAGTATTTTTATAAAGTCAACGTTTTAATTTTTAATGTGTAAAAGTGACTTTATGAGGGTGTGGGTCACTTAAGTGACTTAGTGACCTCAACGGACAATTATGTCACGACCGATAATCTCATGAGAGTAAGATTTGATCTTGACCGTCAATCTCATTGGAAAACCAAGGGTTAGGGCAGTTACACATTGAATCATACTTAAATGCAGCACTAGAGGAGAAGAGGGCGCACTTTTTGAGAGAAGAGAGGGAAGGTGAAGAGGCAGACATCCCAAGAGATTTTGAGCTTAGAGAAAGAGAGCAGCAGCAAGATTGGGTTGGCACGCATCCCAAGGAGGGGATAGGCAAGCAGCCAAGAGGAGTTTCAACATTTAGTAGCTCTGTCCATACAGAAGCTGAAGGAGGAATCCATACAGCATTAATGGTTGCTCGTACAGCTAAGAAAGGGCATGAAAGTCGAGGCAGCCAGCTCTGTTATAGTTTGGCACGATTTTCAAGGTATTCTGCTGAAAGAATTTGCACAGCTGACTGTACTTCTCTGTCAAGTCTAGGCACATATTTTGAGGGCCGTACTGCTGCATTTATGCAGTACATGACCGTACAGTGCACAGAAATTGAGGCAACTGGGTTTGGCACGAAAATCAAGGAGTTCATGTGCAGATTTATAAAGATAAGTTGCTGTGAATTAATGCTGATATTGCTACTGTTGTAAACTCAGAAAAATTTCCTCTAGCTCAATAATAAAAATCTCCTTGAACTGGTTTTCCCCTTGTGGGTTTTTCCAAGGGCATTGCCCCGAATTTCTGGTGTCAAATGTGCAGTTAATGTGTTGTCTACTGTTCATTTTTTTCAGCTTCTATATTTTTCAGATGCTTAGTCTTGTATTTCAGCTCATAGTTCCAGTTGCATGCATGTGATTTTCTTGCTTTATTGGTGAATATCTATTGGAGACTGAACTCTGTTATGGACTAAGTATTTGAAGTTGTATTTCTAAAAAAATTCGTTTGGAACATTGCAGTAGCAACCAACAACCACGTATAAACATTGGCAGTACTCAAAAGGAATACTTCTATTAAAACTTAAGAGAGAACACCTCAGAAGATCTAATAGTACTTGGCGACTCCCAAGTAGTAGTAGCTTCGTTACTGGGAATCTCAAGCTCTTCCAATGTCAAGATAGAGAGAAACATAAAGAGAACTAGAAATACTCTAAGGAGGTTCCACAGTTGGGAGGGGCAGCACGTTCTCTAGGAATACAATTCTGAAGCAAACAACATGGCAAATTTATCCATCCAAAATCAATACAAACATGTCTGAATTTTCCATGAATATGGCACACAAACAATGAAGGAAATCTCAATGTCATGAAGACACAGATCTCAGTATGGAAGCAAGGAGGAGCTATAGTATCTTAGCTTCAAGATATAACGTTATGACTCAGCTGTCAGGCTATATTGGGAGCGTTTTCCTAGTTTAGTGTGGTAGGCTTCTCCTCCTCTTCTCCATGCTTCCTCTGTTCTCAAGTCTCTGTGAAGGATTGGCTTCCAGCATTAATTCTTGGCAAGCGAGACCAACAACTATTGAATTTCCCACTCCCTACAAAGCAAACTTCAAGAGACCAAATCCCAGCTTCAAGAGGCTGGCAACTTCAAGACATCAAATCCCAGCTTCAAGGCCTCTAGCGAGCTGAGGCAACAGATAAGTTCCATCGAACAAGATGTGCTTTCTTATCCCAATATACTGGAGTCCATGTTCAGCTTTCGAGAAAGTACCTCCCATCACAGGGGAGCGAAGGCTTTGCTTCAAACACTTCAGGCTCTACTCCAAAAGACACTCCTCCGGGGGATACCCAGTTGGAGATTCCTGTAAATGAAGAGGTAGCTCAGCAGGCCCAGAAGTTGCTCGACATATTAACAAGTGATAACGAATAGTTTTGAAAATCATGCCAAAGCAGTATTGAGGAATTATAAACAATATGGATGTCTGACTCAGTAAGTCAGTTTCAATGTATCTGTTTATATAGGTAAGCATCGGTCTAAGTATGCATCTCAGTGTTTTCTAATTATGTTCAGGTCCAATATGCATAATATGCATACTGTTGTTTTGAGAAAAAGATACGCACCATAGTCAGGGGAAGTTATTTATAAAAATCTTTACAAGCTGAAATCCTGGATGGATCACAATGAGTTCGGTAGTACAGTTTTGCCTGTAAACCAGACTGCACAGTATGTAAACTAGCTTTGGAAATATAATAGAAAATGTTCTTGTCTAAACAAACAATGAATTAGTGTTCCCTTTTATATCCCAAAGCACTATAGATGCTAGATCTAGAATTTCTAGAATAATTTTGGCTGTACCTTTCATATCTTTTTCTAAATCTGAATCGGTCAACCTGTTCAAACTCAACATGAAAGCCTTAATACTATAGACAATGTAGCATCAAGATGGGGAGAAAGGGACTACTGTGATTGTAAGTAGTAAACAACGAGAATGTGCAAAGTTTGTTTTCCATGCTTTTATTGTAGTTCTATGCATAGCTCATTCTTCATGGGACTAGAATGCCCAAATTTTGTTTTCCATGATTTTATTGTAGTTCTGTGCATAGGTCATTCTTTATGGAACTAAGCCTAGGCGGTAATAACCAGCACAGTTTAAATAGATAAAGAAGTTTTCTTCCTTCCATTTCTAGTTCCGTTCTTGAATGATACAAATTCCTTTACATATCCTGAGCTTTTACAGAAGTGAGTGAAGCTGAGCTGCAGTATAGCTGATGAAGTTGAGCAACAACGTAAAGAGGGAAATTATATTCCAAAAGCTTGAAACACAGAAAGGATTGAAGCATAAACAAGTGAAGAAGATGAAAAACCCACCAACAAAGTGGTCACTGGAAAGGAAAATATAATTATAGTTTTTTTGGAAGTCAACTAATCTTCCATATGCGCAATTTGGATTTTCATTACTAATTTTCATGGCTGAACTTGGCATTTAGCATTTATTTTTTTATGACTAGGGGAATTGGCAACAGATGCAGTATTATACTTGAGTGACATGGGGTTGAATCTTGCCGACTACCTTATAATTCTTAAAGAAAATCACATAGCCCACAAGCACGCCTCGGGATAAATCAAGGTTTGAACTTATGACCTGCGTAACAGCACGAACACCTTAACAATACATTCGTTAGCCACTAAACCAAACCCTGCACACTACATTTAGCATATTAACTACATTCTTTATCCATAATAAAATAGAAAACTGACAAATAATGCATAACTTCTTATATAGGGAATAACTTCTTCCTGAAAAAGAAAATAGAATCTGGAAATCCAAACAGCCTCATTAAATTACACAAAAGAGATTGTGGCCATATGATTAAGAAATCATTGTCAATCGGGTTGTGATCCTGGGGTAGACCAATGGGAATTTTCACCTGGTTCGAGTTCGGCTACCTTGAAGTTCAACAAAAATTGGACATTGGAAATCTTGGTAATAAAATTTGGCAAAATTTGAAAATTAAAAAATATGTTATAAAATTTAATATATTCATTAAAAAAATATAAATATAATATAAAAATAAAAATATTATGCAAATAACATGAAAATACATACATTTATTTTGAACTTATATAATTTTATATAAATATAAAATAAAAATATCATGCAAATAACATGAAAATACATACATTTATTTTGAACTTATATAATTTTATTCATATAATTTTTATGAAAATCGTTAAATTCAATTGTATATTATATAAATTGTATATGCATAAACTAAATTTTATATATAAATTTATATTAATTCATAATCTAATTTATATTAATTATACCTAAAGTTTATAGGTTATAATGTGGGCGGATGCATGAATGGGCAAATTGCTATTCAAGGCAGTGGTCCTTTAGTAGCCTAATTCCTGTTTCTCTTCAGGAAAGACACGTTGGATATGGCCATTTTGGCAGCGATCTCAAGGAATGTGTTTAATATTTACAGGTGGGCAAGCAAGACTCATGGAGTTCATCAAGACACGGGATATGCTGAGGTCGAGCCATGTTTCTGCCAATGGAATCAGTGGAACCCGGATCTGCAAGTACAAAACTGAGCAGGGTTCGTATATAATCAGCATAGCTCAACGAGTATAACAGGGCTAGGGCGAAAGAGCATGCCCATGCAGAAAATTTGGGCCTTGACCCATAAACAGTAAATTCTTAACTCGGAGAATTAAACGAATTTCAGCGAATTCCCTTTAAAAAAATTAAATTGCAGACAAATTCAAGTGTCAAAATATGAAAATGAGGTGAGTAGGATTTCGTAAGAATCATGGAAATGGAGCGAGGCGGAAGCATAGCGGCTAGGGCCTAAACCCTAGCCGCCCCCGACCTGGTTTTGTTTGCAGGGTCTCGACTTCGAATGCAGCAGCGTCCAGGGAGGATCACA
>ML778066.1:974767-985155 GCA_009831015.1 Picea engelmannii
CAGTAACTATCCGTCGAAGGCAGCCAAGGCGAAAGGATCCGTTAGCCCAGGCCCCAAAGGCCACCCATACGGCAGAGGCAACTCTAGAAACTAAAAACAGCTTTGATGCGCTGAAGGAGGATGAAGCCCTGGACCCAGAAGCAGCAACAGTTAAGGAGGATCCCCCGACAGACGAAAGTCCTTCGGATTTCACCCCCCCAGAAACAACGGCAGCAAAAGAAACTGGGGTCTCAGCTCCGGAACCTTCTGCCTCAGCAGGCCTGGTTGTTTCAGTCTCTGTGGAAACTTCTGAACCGGAAGACAATTCAGTTCCGTCCCCACCCCTTACCCGAAGGCGAAAGACCAATAAAGCGCGCAGAGAAAAGGAGGTTGCCTCCAACATTTCTTTAGGTTCTCAGAAAAAGCTGGACCCCTACATGAAGGGGAAATCTTCATTCCCCCTCGATTTAATGTTTTGCTTCTGTCTTCTACTATGCTCACAATTTGTGAGAATTTACTCATGTATGCAATTTTTGTCATTTTCTCGAATTAGTTCAAGAAGCAAATGGGATTGGTTTCCCAAGACATCCACAAGAAGGTTGGCAGCACTGTTAGAGGTCACCAACCTCCTTCAGATATGTAACTTTCTGATTCAGGCTTGCCAGTAAGCCGATTAATGCAACATAACCGCTCTAGTTAAAAAAAAAAAAAAATATGAAAATGAGATTCAGTCGAATATAAAGGATGAATTTGAAGGAATTAATTCGCCATTTCTTGGAATTCGGCGAATTTCGAATTTCATGGAGGAAAGAATCAGCGAATTTCGAATTTCATGGAGGAAAGAATCAGCGAATTTCATGAAGGAAAGTAGCAGAATGCGGTGATTTAGTTTATTACCACTGCCTCAAATGCATTATACATGGCAATATGTGAGAACCAATATTGAAATTTTACATTCAATTTGAACTTTTTGTTTTTAGCTCTCCTGGCTATGGAGAGAGGTAGAGGAAACTGTTAATATTGAGATAGAGTAAAATTGTCAACCCCTATATCTCTCCACCCCACCCTTTGTCAACCCCTTATAACCCCTTATATTTTATGGTGGGAGGGGGGCATTAATAGAGAAATTATAATTTAATTTCTCTATTAATGCCCCCTCCCACCCTCCACCCCACCCTTTGTCAACCCCTTATAACCCCTTATATTTTATGGGTTAGACAACTACATATTTTACAGGTTAGAAAACTACTTAGTTGTCATTTTGTTAGGTATATTTAAAGAATATATATATATATATATATAAAACACTCTGTTAGGTATATCTAAAGAATATATATATATATATATATATATATATAACACTTTGGGGATGAATCAGAAAAGAATGAGAAGTTGAATCTTTAAATATTGGGGTGCCAAATATTAGGTTAAAAAACTATTTAATTGTCATTTTGTTAGGTATATTTAAAGAATATATATATATATATATAACACTCTGTGGATGGAAAGAAGGAGAAGTTGAATCTTTAAATATTGAGTTTCAAATATTAGGTGCAGAATAGATTGATAGATTGTTTAAATTTCAAGGAATGAGAAGTTGAATTTTTAAATATTGGGTTTCAAATATTAAGTGCACAATAGATTGATAGATTGTTTAAATTTCAAGGATGTATTTTATTTAAATATTGGAGTTGCAAATACTAGATGCAGAATAGATTAGATTGATAGATTGTTTAAATTTAAAGGATGTATTTTATTGTTTCATTGGAATACCCAAAATACCATATGTAAAAAAAACAAAGCAAAGTCTGTGGTGGCTGAAGACTTTCTCCCGGTAGTTCTTTTGGCAGCGATCTCCAGGAATGTGTTTAATATTTACAGGTGGGCAAGCAAGAGTCATGGGATTCATCAAGACACGGGATATGCTGAGGTCGAGCAATGTTTCTTCCAATGGAATCAGTCGAACCCGGATCTACAAGTACAAAACTGAGCAGGGTTCGTATATAATCAGTATAGCTCAACAAGTATAACAGGGCTAGGGCGAAAGAGCATCCCCATGCAGAAAATTTGGACCTTGGCCCATAAACCGTAAATTCTTAACTCGGAGAATTAAACGAATTTCAGCGAATTTCCCTTTAAATAGATGAAACTGCAGGCAAATTGAAGTGTCAAATTATGAAAATGAGATTCGGCCGAATATAAAGGATGAATTTGAAGGAATTAATTCGCCATTTCTCGGAATTTCGAATTTCATGAAAGAAGGTAGTAGAATGCGGTGACTTGGTTTATTACCACTGGTTCAAATGCATTATACATGGTAATATGTGAGAACCAGTACTGAAATTTTACATTTAATTTGAACTTTTTACATATTTTGAATGTTTTTACCTCTTTAGTTGTGGCAATGGAGAGGAAACCGTTAGGGTTAGGGTTGACGTGGAGTAAAATTGTCAACCCTTAAATTTTACATGTTAGAAAACTACTTAGCAGTCATTTTTTCCTGGTTAGGCATACCCTGTAGACTCTGTGAAGAGTACCCTATAGACTCTCTGAAGGGTTGCCTTCCAGCATTAATTCTTGACAAGTGAGACCAACGACTATTGAATCTCCCACTCCCTACAAAGCAAACTTCAAGAGACCAAATCCCAGCTTCAAGAGGCCTCTACAGAACGGAGGCAACGAATAAGTTCCATTAAGTTCCATTGAACAAAATGTGCTTTCTTATCCCAATATGCTGGAGTCTATGTTCAGCTTTCAAATGAAGTACCTCCCATCACAAGGGAGCAAAGCCTTTGCTTCAAACACGTCAGACTCTACTCCAAAAGGCACTCCGCTGGAGGATACCCTGTTGGAGATTCCTGTAAATGAAGAGGTAAACTCAGCAGGCCCAGAAGTTGGTTGACATATTAGCAAGTGATGATGAATAGTTTTGACAATCATGCCAAAGAAATATTGAGAAATTGCAAACCATATAGATCTCTGTCTATGTAAGTCAGTTCCAATATATCTGTTTATGTAGCTAAGCGTCAGTCTAAGTATGTATTTAGGTGTTTTCTCAGAATGTTCATGTCCAACATGCATACTGTTGTTTTGAGAAAAAATACATACCATAGTCAGGGGAAAGTTATATATAATATATAAAAAATTTCACAAGCTGAAATCCTGGATGGATCACATTGAGTTGGGTAATACAGTTTTGCCTAGAAACTAGACTGCACAATCTGTAAACTAGCTTTGGCAAATAATAAAAATTGTTCTTGTTTCCAAAAAGAATGAATTGGCGTTTCCTTTTATATCCCAAACCACTATAGATGTTAGATCTAAATTTGCTAGAATAATTTTGGCTGTACGTTTCATATCTTTTTCCAAATCTGAATCAGTCAACCTATGGTGCTATTCAAAATCAACATGAAAGCCATAGTAATATCAAACGCCAATCAGTTATAGACCATGCAGCATCAAGATGGGGGAGAAAGGGATTACCGCGATTGTTAGTAGTAAACAAAGAGAATGCCCAGATTTTGTTTTCCATGATTTTATTGAGTTCTGTTCATAGCTCCTTCTTCATGGTATTAAGCCTTGGCAGTAATAGCCAGCACAATTTTGGTAGATAAGGATGTTCTTCCTTCCATTCTAGTTCCCTTCCTGAATGAAACAAATTCCTTTACTTCTCCTGAGTTTGTATAGAAGTGAGTGAAGCTGAGGTGCCTGGTGCAGTATAACTGATGAAATTGAGCTAAAATACAATGAGGGAAATTATATTTCAAATGCTTGAAACACAGAAAGGATTGAAGCATGAACAACTGAAGATGAAAAATTCACCAACAAAGAGGTCACTGGAAACGAAAAAATAATTATAGTTTCTTGGTAGTCAATCAACTATGCGTTGTCCACTAATCTTCCATATGCTCAATTAGGATTTTCATTACTAACTTTCATGGCTGATAGCATGTGAACTACCTTCTTTATCCATATAAAACTGAGAACAAACACAATACTGCATAACTTTATATAGGGAATAGATTCTTCCTAAAGAGGAAATAGAATCTGGAAATCCATATATAACTGGGAACAGACACAATAGTGCATAACTTTATATAGGGAATAGATTCTTTCTTAAAGAGGAAATAGAATCTGGAAATCCAGACAACCTCATTACATTGCACAAAAAATATCGTGTTCATATGATTAAGAAATCATTGCACAAAAAATATTGTGGCCATATGATTAAGAAACCTAGAATCTGGAAATCCAGACAACCTCGTTACATTGTACAAAAAAAATATCGTGGCCATATGAATAGATTCTTCCTAAAAGAGAAAATAGAATATAAAAATCCAGACAACCTCATTACATTGCACAAAAAATATCGTGGCCATATGATTAAGAAATCATTGCACAAAAAATATTGTGGCCATATGATTAAGAAACCTAGAATCTGGAAATCCAGACAACCTCATTACATTGCACAAAAAAATATCATGGCCATATGATTAAGAAATCATTGCACAAAAAATAATATTGAGGCCATATGATTAAGAAACCATTGTCAGTGGTAGAACGGCGGGAGTTTACTACCACTGGGCCAAATGCATTCTGCATGGCGATATCAATGTGAGAATCCCCAAATGATATGTCCCAAGACCCCACTCCGACCGAAAAAACACCGGAAGAAAGGGGGTTTCTGTTAAAGAAAAACAACAATAAATTGGCCACTGTCTACCAAATGTGTTTTGCTTAGAGAATCCCTAAAACCATTTGTCGTAGAACCCCACTCCGGCCAAAAATAATAATGGGAGGGTTTCAGTTGAAGAAAAAAAAATTAGAAATGCTTGTGACCCAAAATAAAAGTGAGATCATACATGGAGAACTTCTCGAATTGGGTGCAAAGAGCAGAGAACAGTAGACATGGAGAACTTCTCGAATTTAAGCAAAAAGCTTCTAAAACGTTTTTCAAATTTCAAATCAAACTTCAGGATTCGACATGTGAAATACTTTGGCAATGTAAATAATATACCTGAATCTTTAATGGATGAGGAAACTTTTGAGCCCTGTTCAATATTTTTTTTATTGCCGTCGAAGAAATTGATGTGAACAAACTAATACGGTTGTGGATAGCAGAAGGGCTGGTAAAGACAAACAGGCAACCCATTTGATGAGTATGGCCATCAAAATGCATTTGATTGAACACGGTTGTTTCATCTCGAATAGCCAACAATCTACAATAAGATGCTCTCACAGAATCTCTAGTAAATGAGTTTTGTATATATGTGCTAACTAACCCTCCTATATCCACATCTGTACACTGTGAACGCATCAATTTCTTCATACTGCAAGAAAACAGCTCCCAAGCCTTGCAAAACTTGTCTCTGGTGTCGTCGATTGATCAGAACGATAAAATGAGGCCCATGAGGGTAAGACGAGAGCGAGAGAGATGAGATGGACGAAGATAGACCCGTCTCCAACAAAGCATCCATAAATCAACCATTCGGATTGACACATTTTTAAAGCATAGGTTTCAGCGTAGAAAACATGGCCGTAGTCTAAATCTTCTAGGAAATGTTGTTATTGGGCAATATTTTTTTGTTTTGGGGATATTTGTCCGAAATCAATCAAATTGTTAGATCTATAAATTTGAGTGATTATTTCTGTATAATGGAAGTGTCTTTAGTTTTCTTAGAGGTTTCTCAGCATGATGTTTTTCAATTTGCTGAATTCAGAAATGATTTTAAACAACAAAAAATAGGGAATTCTTACAAATTTATATTTACCGATTGTGAGGTAGCTTTTCCCTACCCAAAGTAATAAGTCACATGATTATAATAATAAGTTCTTTATTGATTATTGATTAGTTTTTTTTTTCCAATAGAAAATTAGCTCAAAATTATATTAGGATATAATTATTTTTACACCAACTTTTCCAATGCATGGGCCCAGACTTTAATATGACCGATAATAAATTTTAGCCAAAAAGTGTTGTTCGGATAATAGCTTCCTTACAGGTGAGAACCAATACTTCAAAAAGAAATAATACTACAGGAATACAAGTTTGTATCATAGATATTATCCCATATAAAAATCCAGAGTCTAAATTACTAAAAAAGTTGTCTCAAAGTACCAAATAAGGATGGATATCAGTAAAGGACAAGGTAATTCATGGGACCTGCGCTCTCGGAATCCCATTTGTAATATGAAATCCTGCCATCAGGTTCATGAATAGTTTGTTTTGATAGTTGATCCACCTCCTTGTTGAAATCCCTGAATATATGTTGGAAGCTAATTTCTTGAAATTTTTTAATTAATCCCTCGGTTCTATGCTTCCATCCTTCAATGGCACTAGCCTGGAGCCTTCCTCTATTATTTAGTCATTCTATAATTACCTTTGAGTCTCCCAGTGCCTGAAGTTTTGGAAGGGCTAGATGATTAGCCAAAGTGAGAGTTGCCCAGATTCCCAAAAGTTTTGCCTTCGTATTTGTTCCTTCCCCGCAGTTGAAATACCATCTATAAAATGTTGAATCTGGTGTTTTGATTACACCCCCTGCTCCACAAAGTTTATTGTCTAACTGTGTTGCCCCATCAAAAAAAGCAATAGAAAAACCAACATGTTGAGAGATCAAACAAGCTCTTAGAGGGATAATTTTTTGAGTCGATGGGTGCTTCTTGAAGGAACCCAGAGTCTTGATAACCACAGTGTGAACAGAAGGAGAAACATTCTCGAAGATTGTTTTGTTTCTTTCGATCCAAATAAACCAACATATAAGTGTTGCAAGAGTAGGAGAGACAAATATGTTCTTGGTCCATAAATTAAAACAATAAGATAGTGTAGATCCTTCCCAATTTCTTTTGATCTTCTGAATAATTTTAATTCTTTCCCATACCAACTTAGTGAAAGTGCACTGTAGGAAGAGATGGTTGATATCCTCGGAGCTTTGTTTACATAAGATACAGAGGCTTGGTCCCTCCCATCCTTTTTGCTGCAATATATCCCAAGTTAATATTTTTTGTTCAACCGCCAGCCAAATAAACAACTTGATCTTGAGTTGTAGGTCCCACTTCCAGATGTTATGCCTCCATCCACCTAGAGTCGGAAATCTTTGTGTAGAAGTAAGTGCCAAATAAGCATTTTTAACCGAAATTGTTCCTAAGGAGTTACCTCCTGTCCACATCAGTTTGCCTTCAGTATCCCTGATAGTAGCTCCAGCCCCAATAAGTGCCCTGCGATAATGATCCCATTCGGCTGCCAGCTCCCCTGCTAAACCCATATCGTCGCTATAGAGCCAGTTTTCTGTAAGGGAGCAATGTTCCATATGATTTTTAGCTTGTGCAAGAACTATAATCTTTTTCTTCTTTAAATGTGATGTAAGATCAACTGAGAGAATGGATCTATCTCCCAGTCCTAAGATTATGTCTCTTCCAATAGAAATAAGATGACTTGATCTAGGAATCCAGCTAAGCCAATGAGTAATGAGGTGGACCGACTTAATAAGACTATTCCATATCCTTGAAGCTTATTAATTGCACTATTGAGTTTTTTCATTGATTAGTTGTTAATTGAATATTTGATTTTTTTTTTTTAAATATTGTCGAATTTAGAGAAATGTTAATAATAAATCAAATTTAAGATTAAAATAAATAAATAAAATTTTAAACAACAAAAAATAGTGATTTCTTACAAATTTATATTTACAGAATCACATTTCATAAAACAATTAAACAACGCCCTCTCTTACAAGGATATCGCTCGGAAAACAAAATTTATTTTTAACAAGTATTGTGAGGTAGCTTTTCCCTACCCAAAAGAATTTAAATATACATCAAGGTTAATGAAAAATATGGAGAGGTTATATTGAGCGGGATGACAATATGCAATTAGTAGTCCCCTACTAGGATTATAGTAAATTTAAATATAGATCAAGCTTAATTAGTCACCTGATTATAGTAATAAGTTCTTTATTGATTATTGATTAGTTATTAATTGCACTAATGAGTTTTTTCATTGATTAGTTATTAATTGTATATTTGATTTTAAAAATATATATATGGTTGAATTTAGAGAAATGTTAATAATAATTTTTTTGAGATTAAAATAAATAAATAAAATTTTATTTTTATGCCCTTTCAACTTTGAAGTGTTATTATCGAGGCGGTGGCATGCATTAATATTTTTTAATCTATATTCTCACTCTCTTTGGCTAGGTATTGATTAATACCACACTGTGTATTAATATTTTCGATGATCTCGATCCCCTCGTTCTGATTCTCAATGCCTTGGCTACGTTCTAGTTCTCAATGCCCTGGCTACGTAGTGGAACATATCATTTGAAACACTTGTTAAAAGCTTATGCACCACGCTTGGTATATACATTTTAGCAGTATGATATGAGCATGGACCCTATTTCTCAATGAATAATGTGCAAGGTTCAATATAAACCTATATTTTCAAAGTTTCAAATAGGTCATGATGGCATTTCTCAATGGTGTTGAACACTTAGCCTCATTCAACCATGGCCTACTTAGTTACTTTTATAATGATCACAAAGGAATGTTGAAATAATAAAATTAATTTACCATGTAGCTTTGTTGACTTTAACAAAGCTTTTGATTTGATGCTTAGAAATCACCTTTGGAATAGATTAGAAAAGCTAAAACATCATTTTGAGTTGATAGTTGTTGTGATAAGGTTGTATGAAAAAGATATTGCTAAGTTTAAGGACAACAAGGGTTAGTCGAAATAAATTAATTGTGATATCGGGGTTAAGCAAGGTTGTCCCTTGTCCTCTACATAATTTTGGGAGTTACATTAACAAATTAACAAGTTAGAGGCATGTTTAGAAAAAATAGGTTGCATTTGCACTACTTTAGCTAAAATAGTCATCATCCTTCTTCTTTACAATAACTATATTGTTATTCCTACGAGCTGTCCCTATGATCTCAATAAGCAACTAAAATTTCTTAGAGATTTATGTTCCAACACTCGAATGTTAATAAACTCTAATAAAACAAAGGTTATAATAATCGAATCCAAAAATATCAATTATGTTAATTTTGTGTATGACAATAACAAATTAGAGCAACTTAATTTATACAAATGTCTAAGAATTAACCTTCATTCCAAGTTTAACATGAACTACATCATTGAGAAAATGATTAATGGAAAATAGAGAGCATATTTTAGTCTTGAAAACCACTATAAATAAACATATTTTCAGTTCTATGGAAGAAAAAAATCCTCTTAAGACTCGTTACTCCTATTATCTTATATGGATGTGAAATTTGGGGCTACAGCATCTCTAGAGAATCTTGGAGGAAAATAAAGCAAATTTGGAAGTATTTTATAATTTATAATATTAAACCCTATCCAATCATCCTCTTAGAAGCTAGGCTTTAACCCATTGAGAGTATGGCTTTGATTATGTATTTAATGTACAAGCAAAAGATAACTAACATGAAAGACAATAGGCTTCCTAGATTACTTCAAATTCCAATCAAGGTCACTTGTAGCATAAGAAAGGATAGCATAAAGATTTTAATTTTTTGCTAAACCATTGGAGAATAGAAGAAGAGGTCACTCTATTGAACAAGGATGCCATAAAAATTTCTATTGCAAATAAATTATAGGATAAAATTATGGTGCAACAAAGAAATAGAGGACACGAGAAAGTTAATGTATTATAAAGAGGTCATTAACCTCGATCTAGAATATCAAAGGTATTTTCCTATTATAGCTAGCTTAAGAAAATCAAAATTGCTAAAATAAGAATGAACTCTTATGAGTTGCCTAGTGAAATTAGGCATTGGACAAATCCTAAAACATCATGAAATGAAAGAAATTGTCACCTCTATGATACTAAAAAGATGAAGGATGAAAAACGATCTCTCTTAGATTGTTAAGTGTATGCCCACATTAGGTCTCAATTTCAAAATATGTGTAACATTATCGATCTTCATAACATGTTAAATTATCAAAACTATTGAGATTTACAAAAGCTTCTCTCCAATCTTCTCCATCAATTCCTAATTAAAACAAACCAACCAATTCCTAATTATTTGTCTTAAGGTTCGATAGAACAAGATTGGTTCCAATGGACAATAACAATCTCATCATCCTCATCACCATAAATGAAATTAGGTTCAATTTTAAGTTGATGGTGTTTTTGTATTTCCCTAGAAGTCCTTAAACCATGTGTCATGTCTTAGGAGTTCAATTAGTTTTATTAGTGTTGGTCAATCATTTCTATTAATTCCAATCCTCGATATAAAAGTGAAAAAAAAATATCCATAGATCCTAAATATAACAATGGAAAAATACCTACTATAATAATTTAAAAGATATAAAATAGTAAAATTAAATTTATTGAACACAAAAAATGTGTAATTTAATATTTGAAATTCATTCAAAGTATATATAA
>ML778066.1:986109-1005166 GCA_009831015.1 Picea engelmannii
CCTGCGTCACCCCATCTCTCACATCGACGGATTCTTCCTCCTCGCTCGTGGGTAATCATGAAAACCCCTTATAGCGGCCTGTGGAGGCCTCCCTCCAGACTCGCTCTCTAGCTCAGATCTTCTGCTAAGAACAATCGCCCTCGCGACTCTGATCTCCTCCCCCTCTCCTCCTCCCATGGCTTCTACCTGCTTACTCTCTGCGCCTTCCTTGAACACTGCACCATCATGCGCCGAAGCACTAGAGAGCCTTGCACCTGCAAAGTCTGCACCCTGGAGGATATGTGGGATCAATTCCAGGGACTGCAGGTTGAGTGCAGACGAATAGAGGATCAGGAGGATTCCAGGCACAGGGAACTGCAACAAGAAACCGAATAATTCGAGAAAACGTGGCTGAAGTTCAAACTCAAATGCAGAGATTGGAGCACAGGCACAATCAAGAATTAGCTATTGTATTGCGGGGAGTAAATCATAACACAAGGCAGATCGGAGAGCTCAACCAACGCCCTGGCAATCTTTAGCATCCTGCCCGCTCAGCGGGCACGGATGAATCTTGGATCCCCTCCACCTTTCATTCGGTGGCCAGCAACGACCAGCATGTTCCAATGGCCCCAGGATTCTCTGACCGCGTCTGAGAAGGAGGAAATTAGCAACAAGGGGAAGCAGCCCAAGCTGAGGAGAACTGTGCGCCATACCGTGATGATGCAAGCCCCCTCCCACCCTTAGCCCAGGTTCTTTATGAATTGTAAATTCCAGGTTTTCTTGCATAGTTTCATAGCCATTTTCACATGGCAAGTTTGCAGTGCATACAGCACAATGGCCACTCTCCACTCTGCTATAAAAATGCCACTCTGTAACCACGACACTAGTAGGAAGATAGAGCCACAGCCAGCTCTTTTCCATAATATGGGGAAAAAAAATTAATATACAAAATATCTGTTTTTGTTAAAAAAAATATTTAAAACACATTTTTCAAATTATGTCCTCAAAAAATCCTCATGTCTTTCTTGAAATTATCCAAGTTATTTATATAAATTAGAATATAATCCAAATGTATAGAAAGCATTTGTTGTTAATACTATAGATTGCAACCATCCAAATCAAACACAAATTTGAAATAAATTACAATTCTTTTAAACAAAATAAGATCATGCTCCAATTACTAAAATATGAATAAGGAAGTATTTAATATAGATTTCTATAGAATGCAACTATCCAAATGAAACACAAATTTGAAAGATATTACAATTCTTTTAAACAAAATGAGATTGAACAAAGCTACTAGGTAGCATATACTTGCTGAATATAATAATGAAAGTATTGTTTAAGGAGATAGGAAGAGGAGTAGGCATGAAATGACTAGATGGCAGAAATATTTATTAAATTTACATTGGGGGAAGTGAAGACAGCAATAAGACTTCAAAGTTCTTGGCCAATAAAATTTTAGATAAATGAGATTTAAAATTTAAAATTAATCATTATTTTTTAAAACTTTAGATAAAGGGGTGTATATTTTATGGTCAACCATGAACTAATAGAAAGTCAAACCTAACTCAACACTATATACCATACCTATCGATAGGTATAATAAGGAAGTATTTAATATGGATTTCTATAGAATGCAACTATCCAAATGAAACTCAAATTTGAAAGATATTACAATTCATTTAAACAAAATGAGATCATGCTCCAATTACTAAAATATGAATAAGGAAGTATTTAATATGGATTTTATTGAGATTATTTGTCATTGAAAATATGCCCAAAAAAAATCCGTTTCTCCAAAAATATAATGTGAATAAGTACCCTTTATAGATTTGAAAAACAGAATTGTAATATAAGCGCAAAAATACATAAAAATAATTATAAAAAAAAATTAGATAATTATAAGGTTGAAGTTTAAATGGATCTAGTAAACGACAGAAGGCAACAATTTCCATCTCTAATGATTCAGTGTTGTCCCATATATCACATCGTTATTGCGAACAACTTATGAAAGTGTCATTTCCATGTTCCTATGGAACCAACCTATAATCACAGGGGAAGAGAGCCTCCATGCCACTCACTTGCCTATCTATGCCAATGATTGATGATTATGCATGAGCCCCAATAATAGGTCAATCTGTAATGAATGTAGACTACAATATTGAACATTTCGCCAACAACTTAAATCACTCTCTTACGACACGGGAAGAATCCTTGTGTGCATCCTTTCTAGGTCCTATTAAAGACTAAGCAAATCCTCTAGTTTTAGAGGAATCAACAGTTTACTCAGTTCCACAAGTAAAACCGATTCGAGTTTGAGTTCCTCATTTAGTGATTGAAATTAATGATTGCTCTTTTCTAAACTTCTTCTTTTTATTTTATTTTCCCTAGACACTTTTCTTTTGGACCCTTATTTTCATTTCATCTAATCTAGATTAGATATTTGAAAATATTTCCTTTACATAAACCACACCTTCACACCACACTAGACACTACTTTGTTCACCCTTTCACACTCCATCACTTTAACCACCTTTCCTTGATATGTATATAAGAGAGTTGGCGGTATGTTTATGGATGGAGAAATGATTTTGTGTTATGGTGTAGAAGAGAGTGCTTCTGACAAAGAAAACCAATGTCCATGTGATGACTAATAGAAGAGAGTGCATGTGACCAAAAAAAAATATGCGTGTGATGTACAATAATTTATATAATCAACTCAAATGAGCATAGAATTGGTAAAGCATCTTCAGAAGGATTGATTCATTTTCCAATGCAAACATAAATGATAAAGAGTTATTCTACAAAATCTAGCCCTACAATTTTCATCCAAAAGAAAATGAATGGGGCATAGGAAGTACGTGAATAAATAGAGGTTGCTTCCATTGCCATTGCTATTACTTTTTGCCACTGCTATCAAACAAATAACATCAAAACATTAACAAATTTAAAGTTTTCATGTGCATCTCGACTAAATTCCAAATATATCTAGCAAAATACGATAATTTTATTTTCCTTTATATCGAGCAAAATATCATAATTTTCTTTTCCCTTTAAGTACATGTTGAGTGTTTTACATTCTTCCCTATGCAAACATCCCTGCCATCTTTTTGCTTTATCTACCTGTTGAGCGTTGTACATTCTTCTCTATGCAAATATCCATGTCATCTTTTTGCTTTACCTGCATGTTGAACGTTGTACATTCTTCTCTATGCAAACTTCCATGTCATCCATAGTGAACCCCCTCCAATTCGAATTCCAAGAACTGATCGCCTCATCAGGATCTTCAAAGGTTTCAAAGAACACATTGGCAAAGGATCTCAGAGCCAGTAATCGTTGACCCAACCGCCGTGAAGATTGGTCCACCATTTCAATGATAAATCGTCCAGCTATAGATAAGACGGGGGATAAACAACGGTGAGGTCCCCTACCTAAAAAAAATAGCCACCATGCTCATGGATGAGATTGAGGGAATTACAGATATAATGGAGGCTATCCAATTGTGTTGCCCTATCTATAACCCTCAAGCCATGTAATAGAGTAGAACCCATGATCGTTGAAGTATAACGTGCTCGCAGCGCTAGAAGGTGTATCTGTGCCAACATCTCAATATCTTTTACTGAATAACTTAGCGTAAAACCCACATTCCAAAATGATTTTTTAATGAATAATGTTTATTGTTTTAATTTTAATGAAGAACATTTATTGATTTATTGTTTTAATTTTAATGAAGAACATTTATTGTTTTTTGAAGTGTGGTTATTTGTTTTTCATTCTTGATTATTTATAATTATCATTAAAAATAATCAAGAATAATGTTTTAATTTTAATGAATAACATTTATTGCTTTTTGAAGTGTAGTTATTTGTTTTTCATTCTTGATTATTTATAATTATCAAAAAATAGATAAATGTAAAGGTTTATTTTTTGAGGTGGTAACACTTTTTATAATTTAGTTGTCAAGTGGGGTATTGAGGATAATTATTGTTGGTTGCTATCCTAGAATGTAGGTTGACTCATCATTGTTATTCAAGGAGACCCACACCACCTGAAATAACGAGTTGGTGGTCCCTAAAGAATTAGACTTTCACTCTTACCAAATGCCTTTGTGTATTGGGTTGTTAACCTATTTTCTTAGGTTTGAGGACGACAAGCTCTTAGCCAATCAAAAGCAATTATAGGTCCTACTCCAAAATTGAAAGATGATTTTTAAGAAAGGCAAGTTTTTAGCCAATCAAAAGCAATTATAGGTCTTACTCCAAAACTGAAAGATGATTTCAGCCAAGATAATATATGCAAAAAAGTAATACCCCTTGTGGTCATTTCTAGGGCTACCTCCGTTGGGGTCATGTGCTTTTGAGTGGGGTCATGTGCTTTTAAGTTACAATTTAACAGCTTACCCACAAGGTAAACGTAAGTTACAATTTAACCGCTTATCCACAAGGTAAACGTAAAAAAAATTATATGGCAACTTAAAATTTTCATCCATTTTTCTTATAAAAATATAAATGCAAAGTGTTACATAGATATTTTCATAATTTATTTATTTATTACAAAAAAAATTATAAAGAGACAAAATTAATCATTTCAATGACTTTAATCAATGAAACTTCTCAAATTATATATATATACACACACAAAGTCAAAATGGTGACCAAAAATCATAATAATAATAATAATCTAATTTTAATGTCACAACTAGAGCTCAGACACCAAACTGGTGTATGAGACCCACTTGTTTGTGGGATAAGGAACCCCTCCATGCAATGATTTGACTACTAAAGTCTACAACCCCCTTTGGATTTGAACATGTGACCCCTAGGAGAAAACATGGTCTTAAGGCCCACTCAAGTTGTATAACCCCTATTGCATACAATGACTAAGAAATGCATTTGACAACAATTTTTTAGTGGCCCAATGATGCATATGGTCGCAAGATATTAAATCAAGGGGGTCACAAGGTTGATTGAGGAGAATGTTACTCAATCAAGAGGGTTTCATGGCAATTGATGGGTTAAGTATACATGCACAATGTATGTTTGTGTGTGTGTGAAGTACATATATGCATATACTTAATGCATGTATGAATACTCATATTTATTTTATATGGCATCATATTGCTTAGGCATATCATGTTTTCAAAAAGGGACACACTAGTGTAATGGTAGACAATAAAAAATGTACACATTAGTGTAATGGTAAATAAAATAGCATAAATGAAGAGCCAAGAGGTTGAATCCCAATATAGGAAATTGACATAGGTAGTCAAGAAGGGCTTGGCACTGATGAACAATATAATTTTTGCCGTGGTTTAACAAATATTCACTAGCTTGGCTTCCCTAATAGAGCTCTCTACTAGGAAGTTGCAAATCGAGTTTTCCTCCATCCAACAAACTCCAACATGACATTGTAAAATTGAGAAAATCATTGGAAACTTTCTAACTTCAAGTGAAATCCATAAGGGTCATTGGAGACAAGGTGTGAGTCACTCTAGAGGAAGCCACAATGTAAACCATGATATCCAAGAAGACATTGTAAGCCTTGATAAGATCTGTAAAAACCTATGGAGTTTAAGGGGAAGTCATAAAGAATGTTTGCAATTAGGTGTTGTTGGCCACAAGTGAAACCATAAGGAAAACTCAAGTTTCAACTTGCAAAGGTGTTGTTGGCCACAAGTGAAACCATAATGAAAATTCAAGTTTCAACATCATATTGTAAGCCTTGAGAGATCCTTGGTGAACTCTTGAGCTCAAGGGGAAGTCATAGGAGACATTATAGACAAGGAAAATTCAAGTTTCAACTTGCAAAGGTGTTGTTGGCCAAATTGAAACCATAATGAAAATTCAAGTTTCAACATCACATTGAAGTTTCAAGCTATCAAGAAGTTTGGATGGAACATATATATGTTTGGAAGACAACATTCATGTCCAACTTTTTCATATATGAATTGTTTATCTTGTCATTTAGACTCACCAATGCTCTTACTACCTGCATGTAGAGGACCAATGCCATTTTTTCTCTTCATTTTGATAAGTTCGTAGTGATTTACTTAGGATGATATTTGGGTCTTCAACGGAGCTTAGTCAACGCATTCTAGCATGTACACAATTATGGAACTCCTCCAACAACACAATTTGCAAGCAAAAATGAAATCATTTCTCTAGACAAACTTATGTTTAATATCTAGGTCCTATGATTAGAGACATTGTAACTCACACAAATCCTACTATGGATAAAGTTTTTATAGAGTAATCTACTCCCACCAACACCATAGATCTCAAGAGTTTCTTGGGATGCATGAAATTCACCCACCATTATTCCCACATTGTTGGCCCACTCAGGCAAGATAACAATAAAAAATCCTCTCATCAGACTCCTAGAGAAGAACAAGCATTTCAGAAATTGAAATAATGCTTTCTACTTTTCCTCAAATGTTTTATCTACCATATTTACAACAGCTTTGTGAGATCGAGACAAATGCTTTTTGGTATGTAAAATGCATTGTTAATAAGTAACAAGGATATTCAATAGCATACGATTAAAGAGACATTCTCCAAGGATGAGCTCAATTATAGTACTTGAAACAAAAAGTTCTATATACTAATCCATATTTCAAACAAAAAAGTTCCATATACTAATCCATATTTACAACTTATTGAGATTCACAACAACTTTTTGAGATTGAGACAAATGCTTTTCGGTGTGTAACATGTGTTGTTCTTAATAAGTAGCGTAAATAGTGAAAATATTCAATAACTCACCATTGAGAAACCTTGTCCAAGGAGGAGCTCAACTGTAACGCTTATAATAAAGTGTTTTATATACTGATCTAAGCACTCAAGCAATAGTGGCACTACATCCTTCTCTACACTCGTTACAACAACTTCAAACTTTAAATTCACAATCTAAAATTCATCTGGCTTCTCGTTCTTGAACCACAATTATTTAGGTCATTTCACATTAAATGTATTGTTTGGTATATTCTTTTATTTGGTTGCTTTTATAACCAAATCCTAAGGTTAGCAATGGTATAGGGAAAAAACACCCCATACCATCCATTTGTTGCATACTTAAACCCACCACCTCAACATATTAACCAAACCCATGCACACATGATTACTTTCAACATTAATTATGCTACTTGTTATGAGATATTTTATATGGGAGATCTGAGATTTCCTATACAACTGATTATTAAGTCAGAAAAACTGATTATTCAATCAGAAAAATCAAAAGAAATAGAAAAACATAAAAGGCAACAATAAAAGGCCAACATGATCAGCACAACTATGAGTATTGTCTTGACTATTTGAGGTATTAACATGCAGTAAGCGCAGGCTAGTTGCCATTCTTGCCCTCCAGGGTTTTCTCTTAATCCTTTCATGAGAAATCGTTCCCGTTGATGGGGATCTTCATTGGATGACCCATAACAACATCGAAATATTATAAATCCACAGGGAATCGAGGAGGCATGGCTTCTAGTATATTGACAAATTCTACTAAATTTTATAACTACTCTTTCTACTCATGAAAATTCCCAAGTGTTCGACCTTCGCAACCATTCTTTAGTTACTCCACCCATCCACCATTTCAGTTGTCTGTTAGTTTCATGGCCTTTAGCGTTGTGATGGACGAGCAACCTAAGGGTTTGACTTGGCACGAGGGTTCTTCTCACTTTCTTTCCATCTCGACTATTATGGCTTGCACTTATCTGAGTTTTCTAAGGTTGGTATGTTCTTACATTGTAAGACTATCATTTAGATTAAAAGATGACGACACTACTTCTATTTAGTATGTTCCACTTAAACTATATATTATGAAATGCATGTGATGGCTCTGCGCCTTTCATATGCACGTGAATTTAATGAAGGTTTTGTGAGTCTTCTTTTTTTTCAATTGAAATGTTTTCCATAAATACTCATCAACCATAAACTACAACTTTGCATGATACTATGTGTTAAGTTATGAAAGTATCCCTTTGATTAAGAAGTCATTCACAATTGGTACCTAGCATCATCCATACATAAATACAAGCATACTCTTTTTGCTAAGAAGTCACTCGAGATTTGCATGGGACATCATCAGCAAACTCAAATACAAGTACAAACAGTGTCACTTTGGAGGGGTAAGGTATGTACACCACGGTAGACTAAGCAATGAAAATCCAATGCATAGAGAATCTCTTACCTCACGAACAAGAAAGTCTCACTCATCAATTTAGTGTTGAAATATTGTAACTACAAAGAGTATTCTATTTATTATTGATGTATTATTCATTAGATCAATCCCCTTTTGTGGATTGATTATGTTGGGTATTGTAAATGACCAAATCCCCTTTTGCAGATTGGTCAAACCCTAATTGTAATAGGCTAAATGAAAAGTCGGCCCCAGAATATATTAAAGTGGTTATAACCACCTAGAATGAGAAGTCGGCCCTACCAGTGAAAAGACACTTCCTTTCAGCACCTGCCAGATTGTATAAATAAAGGAGGCCAACGCCTCATTTGTTCACTCACTCACTTGATCATCAGAGTTCAAGTTTGGAGCTGCAGTTGGAGAAGAAGAGAGAGAGAAAGAGGCGCACTACTTGGGAGATGACTTTCTGTCTTGTTTGGTTTATTCTCTTGGCATTGTATTGGCTATCTATATTAAGGAAGTTTTTGTTGGGTTTTCTCCCCCGTGAGGGTTTCCCAGGATAAATGATGTGTCTCTTATGATTGTGTATTTCTCAATGATCCTATCTATGTTATGGTTATCTAGTAAATTGAAAAGAAACCTAATAATAGCTTAAACCTTAACATGGTATCAGAGCTAAGCTGAAGAGAGCATCTTTCACAAGAAGAAGAAAAACGTCACTGTTGGCATACATGAAAATTAGGGTTTTTTATTGAAGAAGATTTTCTGCCTCAAAACCATCTAAAAAAGTGCGCCCTAACCCAAGGAATTCTTTGGCACCCTCATCGCACCTTTTCAGTGGGTAGATCTCACGGAAAGTGAAACCCTAGTTTTCACAAAGTACCAGAAAACCAGAAGCACCAATCCATAAATCTATTGGTCAAGTTTGAGGGGGTAAAATTTGGATTTTTAGAAATCTATCTGCACCAACTTACTCGCCTCAGCTTAGCGCATCTATCCCCTGATCAGAATTTCAAAATTTGAAGTTTGAAAAATTAGGGTTTCCTCATAAAACCCTAAGTTACAGTTGCAGTTGCAGTCGCATAACCAGTTGCAGTATCAATTGCAATTGAAGTATCAGTCGTAGTACCAGTTGCAGTCACCCTTGAAGTTTTTAAGAGTTGGTGATCATTGTCGTTGCTACTAAATGGTGCCACTACATGCAAATGCTATCAGAGGTATGTACTCACATATGTTTAAATTGTTAAGCTTTCAAGGGTATTTGTAGGAGAAGGGATCCCTTGCCATAGATCCAAAAGGATCTCAAGATCCAAAAGGATCTCAAGATCCAATACATTCAGAGGAATTATGCAACCCAGGTGTGATTATTCGGATATGCATCTATTTGTTATGACATTATTTTGATCAGTGTTGCATGTTGTAGCTATGACCATCATACTAACCTTTGATCAAAATTAAAGTCAAGGTATTAGATGGATTAAAGTTGAGATCATAGAGTTTATTCTCTAACCCAACCTTCTGTCAAGATAGCATATTGTCTTAGTACAAGAAGACGGGATGAAGAAAGCACTCGTCATCTTGAGTGAAGAAGACTTGGAAGAAAAGCAACACACTCATTCTTGAGGACAAGGCTCCAGGTTCTAGGTTTGATTAATTAAGTTGATAAGATTCAAAGTTGCACATGACAAGTTGATAACTAGTCTTTGAAAAGTACTATATCTGGTAGCATGTGAGCATATTGAAATAAATGCTTAATGTAATCATTTGTCTGATACAAACTAACAGCTCCTCTAGGAGAAATCTCGTGTTAGTTCCAGGTTGCCATGGTGGAATGTTTGACCACAACACTATAAGAGTGTTGACCTCATTTCGTATTGTATTTCTTACTTTTGATCTTTACTTCAGACAGGTCACAAGTGATAGCTCTAAAGGAGCTACTGTGATGATTATTCATGCTATTGTTTTATCTACTATTATCAAAAGAGTATTATTCTTGCTTGTTGACCTTATTTCAGGTCACAGGTGATAACCCTGAGAAAGCTATAGTGAAGGTTGTTGAAGGCAACATATTATATGAGACATGAAGCAGACTATGTACATGACCATATACACTCATGTACCAAAGAAGATGAAGAAGAAGCTATCTCTTGAGATTCAGAGTATCTCATATGAAGATTAATTGAAAGGAGCAGAAGGCTCCAAAGATGACCGAACATTAGAACGAGAAGCAAATCTCGTTTGAAGCATGACTCTGTGTTTCATATTTAGACTTGGTATTCAACACCAAGTATACCCTGTAAGAGATAATGAAATCCTTGTAGACTCGAAATAAATCGTTAGTAAGCCTGATCTCAGAAAGGATCAAATGAAGAGACAACTTACAGGACTAGGAAACAGATGTCGTGAGAAGACGAGATCGTAGCTTCAGAAACTTCTAGGAGATATGAAATCTCCTGGGAAGATTCCCTTGTTTCAGTAACAGAGAAGGAAGCCAGTCAGAAAGACTAGGATATGGATTCTTCTGTGAGACTAGAAGAGAAGTCAATATTGACTTCCAAGATTGATCTATACAAATCAAGCATGTTGCAGATGTTCAAAGCGTGATGTGTGTCCAGAGAATTCTCCCAGCAAGAGGGAGAAGACTATGACTAGACACTTATTGAAGAAATAGTTCCAGTATTTATGAAGATAACCAGAACAACCATGATTCATATATAGTATGAGATGCAGGGGGAGCAATCCCCATATTTAAAATTGAGTGGCAGTTGGTGCAGTACATTAGTTGGGTCATGGAGACATGACTACAATGAAAGATAGAGTTACCTCCATGAAAGAAGAAGAGCTATCTTCAGTATCAGTTATTGAGCCACTCTTAGTTTCAGATGAAACTGTTGTCGTAATAGAATAAGAGGAGTTACTCTCATATTTTGGCAGCCATTGTGAGAATGAAGCAAACATTCTCAACCTTAGAGCAGTTGCAGGTGCAGAGTCCCAGATTCCAGAAGGAACAGTAGCAAAGAGAGTAGAGGACATACTCCCAGACAGTGAGACAGATAGTGCTTTGCAGAAAGCACATAGAGCTAGCACATGATTGTGCAGATTGAGTTGCACATGAAAGGGGGAGCAGTGTTGATGATACTATGGTATCCTGATCAGTAGTGGTAGTTCTATTAGGATTTTTATAATCTTAGGGAATCTTATGATTCCTAGGCAAATCCCGAAGGTCCGGTAAGGACGGTCTGTCAGAGTACCACGTGGTAGCTCCGTTAGGATTTTATATCCTAGGGAATTTTAGGGACTGTCAGAGTACCACAAAATGATGATGTGCCAGCTTAATTGTTGTGATGATGTGTCAGCTTAATTGTTGTGATGATGTGCTAGCTTAAGTGTTGTGATGATGTGTCAGCTTAATTGTTCTAATGATGTGCCAGCTTAAGTGTTGTGATGCCAACCTCGTGTTGATGACATGCCAGCCTCGTGCTATGATGATGTGTCAGCCTCGTGTTGTGATGATGTGTTGCCAGCTCTGTGTTGTGATGCCAACCTCGTGTTGAAGACTCTCAGCCCAGTGTTGATATTGATGATGCTCCAGCCTTTGTGTTGTGTTGTTGTTGTTATTAATGATGATGATGTATTAGTGTTATACTAATCCATGTTGATTCAGATGTTGATGATGCCACTTTAGCTTCTTGCTAAAGATGATGTTGATGATGCCACTCTAGCTTCTTGCTGAAAATGATGATGATGATGTTATTTCAGCTTTAATGCTGAAGATGATGATGTTACTTTAGCCTCATGCTAAAGATGTTGATGATATTACTTTAGCCTCATGCTAAAGAAGATGATGATGCTACTCCAGCTACCTGTTGTGAATGATGATATTGATGATGAGAAAAACTTCCGATGATTTATAGATATGCCAGTCAATGTTCCAAGATGTTCTTGATGATGTTGCCCTCTCTCTCTTTGATGTTGTTGTAGAATACCCTTCTTGTTAAGGGGGAGTGTTGAAATATTGTAACTGCAAAGAGTTTTCTATTTATTATTGATGTATTATTCATTAGATCAATCCGCTTTTGTGGATTGATCATGTCGGGAATTGTAAATGCCCACAAATCCCCTTTTGTGGATTGGTCAAACCCTAATTGTAATAGGCTAAATGAAAAGTCGGCCCCTTAATATATTAAAGTGGTTATAACCACCCAGAATGAGAAGTCGGCCCTGCCAGTGAAAAGACACTTCCTTTCAAACCTGCCAGATTGTATAAATAAAGGAGGCCAGCACCTCATCTGTTCACTAACTCACTTGATCATCAGAGCGCAAGTTTGGAGCTACAGTTGGAGAAGAAGAGAGAGAGAGAGAGAGAGAGGCGCACTACTTGGGAGAAGACTTTATGTCTTGTTTGGTTTATTCTCTTGGCATTGTATTGGCTATCTATATTAAGGAAGTTTTTGCTGGGTTTTCTCCCCCATGAGGGTTTCCCAGGATAAATGATGTGTCTCTTGTGATTGTGTATTTCTCAGTGATCCTATCTATGTTATGGTTATCTAGTAAATTGAAAAGAAACCTAATAATAGCTTAAACCTTAACATTAAGTGTGTTGTTAGGCCATGACCTTAAAATTATGTTATGGATATATGGCTATCAAACGAGGCACGCAGCAAAGGCAACAAACTCAAGGATTACCAATCTTGAAAACCATTCTAAAGATCTTTCCCTTTCCACAGTGCCCTTGCCCCGGATGGGGTGTCTGAGTTGGTAGTTTAATAGGAGCCTAAGCAATCCCTCCATGCATGCCCGCCTGAGCTCCTCCATATATACGGTCACTTGGGGTAAGGGGGCAGTGCTCCGACCCTCATTTCCAAACCACCCCATCCCACACAATGCAAGCAACCTCAATTGATGATGGAACCGCCATTGTGCAAAATCATTAATTCAGATGGTTTCAGGGTTTTTATGGCTAGGGGGGGCTCAATGGCGACAGTGAAATGCAAGCTCTTAGATTCAGGGAATGGTAGGGTACAAGCTCTACTCTCCAAGATTTTATCTTTTCTCTTAAGATGCAGGGAATGGTAGGGTAGAATCTTTGCTCTCCAAGATTTTGTCTTCGAAGGCTCTAGTAAGATCTCCCTTTGTTTTGTTTTCTTGGTTCATCTTGCTGTCATTTTATCCAGTTCTTCTTGTTTTCTAAGGAGGACGTGCCACTGTGGGCAAGAGGTGAATTTGCATATTCCTAGGCCTCAACTACCAACCCTACTATCCACCCAGGCCCATTCCCTTATCATTGGCTCATCCCACCACTCATAATTCTATCCCTCCCTCTGATAACTCTAATTGTTTCAATTTGACGACCATGAAGAGAACTAAGCAAAGTGACTAGCATGAATCTAGCAGGCAATGTCATGATCGTTGCCCCAAACCCCATGCCAAAAGCTATTTCTATCGAAAAACCACCCAGCACATAACCAGGGCCCACGTGGATGCCATGAAGGCCACAGAGAATTTCCATCGCAAGTTTTCTAAGGACATCAAGAACAAGGTCATGGAGCAAGCTATCGACCAAAAAGGAAGGAAGTTTTCCAATCTCCAATTGGAACACTGGGTGTTAGACACCGGGTTTTCTAGGTCCAAAGACACCAAGGTCTTTAAGCTCATTGAGCTTTATTCGCTGAAGAATTCCTTCATAGCCCAGGGGATGGACTAGAGAGGACAACAACTAAAGGGTATATTATAGAAAGTGGACTTGTTAGACAAGTTCGTAGCCCAGGTGATGGACTAGAAAGGACAACGAGGTATATTATAGAAATTGGACCTATCAGACAATAAATTTGAGGCAGTTTGCAATGCAGTCTTTGGCATACAGATCATTGTTTCAGACCACATAAAATCACAGGATGTTCTTGTTGCAGTGGTTGGCCAAGCTCAAACTTCTGAGTGTACACCATCCAATCCCATCATGCTGGTTGAGGACCTAGAAGACCCTATGGACAAACAAAACTGGTAGTACCTTTTATTGGCTCGATATGGCTTTCGTGTCTTTTTCGGATAGGGTGTATAGGAACAACAACGCTCTTTCTAGATTTTTGTTATACGGTTTCTTTTATGGTTATAATCAATCATGTCAAGCTACTATATGCAGTTAGTTTATGTCCTCCTCGACGTCAGTTTGATCCAAACTCTATGCTTTTTTTGAATTGTTGTGAACCTGGTTTCCCTAGCGGCAGGTCACAAAAATTGTTGTATGTCTTCTTACTGTGATATATTGATATAAGGATAGTGAGATTGAAAAAAAAAAGGACCTTTCCCTTGATTAAAATATTCTTGTTTGATATCCAAAGGATATTTTGGAGACATGGGAAATTATCTTTTAAAATTCCCTTGTCCCGAAGATTGCCAATCTTTAAAACCATTCTAAAGTCCTTTCCCTTAATTTTTGCAATCCTTTAAAACCATAATAAAGGCATTTCCCTTAATTAAAAACTACGTTAATTGGCAGACAAAGGATGGTTCTTGTGGAAAGATTTGAGAAGACCATATCCCTTGAAAACACACTAAAATCCAATCTGGAAATCCCTCCAATTAGAAGATGGTGTAAAGTTAACAGTCTTTCAGTTTTGGCACTTATCTCCTCGTGGGCTAATTCGCATTCTTCCCCTTTCGAAGAAGTGGACCCATCCCATTCCTCTTCCTAAAACTCTGAACACCCTCTGTACCTTGCTCACCCAAGCTCTGGAAGGGAAAGCTCCAATAAATAAAGGAATAGATGATATGTAAACAAGGGTACCCAATCAAGAAAATGCATTGTTAAAGAGACACCTCAAACTTCATGGAATGGACACATCCTTCCTCTCTCTAGAAATCAAATGAAACAAGATATGATTAAGTTATACTTCTTCTAACTTCTAGGCACATGGGACAATGTCAACTGGGTAGAACCTGGTGAAACAAGGAATTATTTGGTCCTTCGAGGTGTGCTTTATTGTGTAAACAAGGAACCCTCCTTTCTTGTGTTATTTGAATATTTTGTCGCCTCCAAAGTTCGCAACTCTATGTTTACTAAAATGGGTCTCCCCTCCTCTATTACAACATCTTCTAAAGAATAAATGTTATGTAAGTGGTTTCTCTTATACCTTGAAGGAAAAACAAGAAAATTATTAAGGGAATTTGGAATATTACTCTCTTGGAAGATATGGTTGGTCAAAACGACAAGATATTCAATGACAAAATGGTATATCCTGAACACGTCTAAACAACCAATGCCAACTTGATTAGACAAATGCTTATTCCAAAGTTTAAGGTGAAAGTGGGCAGAGCAAATTAAGCCAACATGAAAAAGGTTCGAAGACTACTTATGGTTTGGAAAAATGGGAAGAGAAAGGGATGGAAACCAGTATCAAAAACAGTACATAAATGCGATCCCTTTTAAATAATCTCCTCCAAATGATTATAAAGGTTGGATTCAAAAAAAAATTAAAAATGCCCATCGATGGAGAATCAAAGGGAAATCCAAGCCCTTCGATTAGTCCATGGATAATTTTAACACCAAAAGGAAGAGTAGTTGAAAAAATGTTAGACTTGGTAGCTCGGAGGTACTTCTGCATTGGCGACGCCCAGCGTGTGGAAGTGACCGAGCATATTTCTCCCTAATGACTTTATAAAGTATTTTTATAAAGTGATTTTATTAAGTCAAGTTTAGCTTTTTAATTTTTAATGTGTGAAAGTGACTTTATGAGGGTGTGGGTCACTTAAGTGACCTCAACGGATGATTAAGCCACGACCGTTGATCTCATGAGGGCAAGAGTTGATCTTCATCGTTAATATCATTGGAACACCAAGGGTTAGGGTAGTTACACATTGAATCATGCTTAAAGGCAGCACTACATGAGAAGAGGGCACACTTTTTGAGGAGAGAAGAGAGGGAAGGTGAAGAGCCACAGATCCCAAGAGATTTTGAGCATAGAGAAAGAGAGCAGCAACAAGATTGGGTTTGCACGCATCCCAAGGAGGAGATAGTCAAGCATCCAAGAGGAGTTTCATCATTTTGTAGCAATGTCTGTACAATAGCTGAAGGAGGAATCATTATAGCATTAATTGTTGCTTGTACAGCTGAGAAAGGGCACAAAAATCGAGGCAGCCAACTCTGTTATAGTTTGGCATGATTTTCAAGGTATTTTGTTGAAGGAAGTTGTACAACTGAAGACTGTACTTCTCTGTAAAGTCTGGGCACATATTTTGAGGATTCTACTACTGCATTTCGACTGTACATGACCATATAGTGCATAGAAATCAAGGTAGTTGGGTTTGACACGAAAATCAAGGAGTTCATGTGCAGATTTATAGAGATAAGTTGTTGTGAATTAATGTTGATATTGTTGTTGTTGTAAACTCAGAAAAAATTCCTCTAGCTCAATAATAAAAATCTCCTTGAATCGGTTTTCCCCTTGGGGGTTTTTCCAGGGGCATTGCCCAGAATTTCTGGTGTCAAATGTGTGGTTAATGTGTTGTCTACTGTTCATTTTTTTCGCTGCTATATTTTTCAGATTGTTTAGTCTTGTATTTCGACTCATAGTTCCAGTTGCATGCATATGATTTTCTTGCTTTATTGGTGAATATTTATTTAAGACTAAAATATGTTATGGACTAAGTATTTGAAGTTATATTTCTACACGGTATCAAGGCTAGGGCTCTGAAGTTCAGTGGACAACTTTGACACTAGGACAACAGTGACTTGTTGGGGCATTTTCTTGGTAGGAGGTGAAAGAAAGGGTCTTTGTTAGTTGGACAAAGATGACTTCCTGTCTCAGGTATGAGGATAGGTTGGAGGGGATCTCCAACTACCTGCAATGGAAGCTAAGGATTACAAGTGTTCTCAAGGAGAACAAGTTGTGATCGTTTGCAAATACCATCGTGCCAATACCTTCGTCTCATCCCATTGCTCTGAACGTTCATGAAGTGAAGGAAGCAAGGGATCAGAGAATAATCTTGGACGGAGTCAGAGACCAGATTCCACATTTGGTTGAGAAGCAGACAACCAAAGAGATGTGGGATGCACTGAAGAATTTGTACGAGGCAAAGAACGAGAACCGAAAAATGGCTCTCTGGGACAAGCTCCGCAGTACTAGGATGGCTAAGGGAGAGAGTGTGGCCTCCTACCTCACTAGAGTTGCACAGGTGAGGGATGAGTTGGCAGTTGTAGGAGAAGTTATTCCAAACTCAGAGTTGGTGCGCATAGCCTTCAAAGGCTTCACCAAGGAGTGGGAAGTTTTCGTGAAGTGTGTGGTGGGAAGAGAGAAACTTCGAGACCTGAGCAGATTGTGGGATGACTTTACTCAAGAGGAGATATGAGAGGGGTCTCAGAGTAGAGATCATGAGAAGGCGAAGTATGGTTTAGACTAGAAGGATATTGCTCTTGTGGGAAAGAGAAAATGGAAGGAGGACATGAGCAAATTGAAATGCTTTGCATGTTACAAGACTGGCCACTATGCTAGTCAATGTCTGAACAAGAAGATGAAGAAGCAGGAACCAAAGGCATTAGCATAAGCCGAGGTTGTTGAGTTTGCACAGAAATATGAGAGGGAATTTTCTTGGATGTTTGGTCCTATAGGCAGTGGTTGTCCAGTGTTCAAGGACATTGAAGCGTGGTTTGTGGATAGTGAAGCCTCTCGACATATGTGATGGGAATGAGGAAAGTGTTCCTTATTCTTTCAGAAATAGACTCAGACTGCTTTGTGGATAGTGGGGTCGGCTCACAGCTTGCAGTGATGGGGGTTGGAAGTGTTAGAATCAAACTAGAGTCAAGAGGTTTTATGGAGGTAGCCGAGGTGTTGTTTATTCCAGAGATGACAGTTAACTTGCTCCCAGTGTCAACTTTGGAGATTGATGGATTTGGAGTTGCATTCTTCGGTGGACGTGTGTTTTTATATCCTGAGGTAGCTACTCCGGACACATTAGTGTTGCTTGGTGTCAGGCATGAAAGATTGCACAGGTTGTTGGGATATCCTGTGGTGAGATCCAGTGAATTTCTGGATTCAAAGTCTGTGTCGAAGAGTGGGCAAGTTGCACGGGAGAGAGTTTATATCCAGGACTCAATCTTCTTCTAGTACTCTCAAAGAACTCAGTAGGTATGAGTTGACACAAGCAGATGCTCAGAAGAGTGTGGAGACTCCTAGAAGCATGTTTTCAGTTCATAGATTAACGGAGGTAGCAGCAGAAGCTTCCAGTGCAGTGAGAGCAGAGACCTCTAGTTCAGAGGGAACAACAACTACAGCAGATGGGATGATGGATTTGGAGACGAATTCTGGTGTAGGTACCAGAAGTACCTCCCTCGCTAAGAGGGAGTGTTAGACTTCGTAGCTCGAAGGTACTTTTGCATTGGTGGCGCCCATCATGCGTAAGTGACCGAGCATATTTCTCCCTAGTGACTTTATAAAGTATTTTTATAAAGTGATTTTATAGAGTCAAGTTGAACTTTTTAATTTTTAACATGTAAAAGTGACTTTATGAGGGTGTGGGTCACTTAAGTGACTTAAGTGACCTCAACAGACGATTATGTCACGACGATTAATCTCATGAGAGTAAGATTTGATCTTGGTCGTCAATCTCATTAGAAGACCAAGGGTTAGGGCAGTTACACATTGAATCATACTTAAATGCAGCACTAGAGGAGAAGAGGGCGCACTTTTTGAGGAGAGAAGAGAGGGAAGGTGAAGAGGCAAACATCCCAAGAGATTTTGAGCTTAGAGAAAGAGAGTAGCAACAAGACTGGGTTGGCACACATCCCTGTTAAATTTGGCAGCATCGACAGTCATTCTCCAATGAGAGGCCATATGAGCCACCCTGAGGCTAGCCAGGGAGATTTGGAGAATCAACCAATCTTGTGAGGTATTGACAAAATCCAGGGGGAACGTACAACCTCTGTGAGTCAAACCAAAAGTCAGGAC
>ML778067.1:17924-29802 GCA_009831015.1 Picea engelmannii
ACTACACCCCTTGCACCGATTCCCGCAATACTACTGAATTGCCTGAGCACATCCAAACCCCCATGGCTGCCAGTAATCTCGCCTCGGCCCAAAATCGATCCATGCCGAATACATGGCAGCTGTGGTCGACGAGAAATGAAACCAAGAGCAGCCTTCGACATTGCCGAGAACTGGCGCATGGTGAAAAATTGCCCAACCTCCTATCCAAAGCAATTTAATACCCAAATTATGAAACCCTCCAAAGTGCACGAAACGCCTTTGATTTCTTCGCCAAATTGGGGGACAATTGCAGAGCTTTGAATCCTGATCTTTTAACTTCCAGAAAATAAAATGAGAGGCCTGTAAATAGAACTCGTACCTACTTGTGCAAATTTCTCTTCCCAAGGAATGGTTCCAAAAACTCCCGTTCCTTGACTGCTGCTACAGGCTTGCTAGCATTTCTCAAATTTGTTCTCTAATCGGAATATACTTTTATAATGAAACGGTGTGTATGATTTATGTGCTACAATTTCCGTTCTTAATTACTTGTGACAGTTCAACACGTTTTCCAGACCAAGGCACATTCAAACACTTCGTAGCTTTTTCAACCCAACTGCATTTCCTTTTGTTCGTCACAGCCAACGCGTGTACAGGTGGAGTTTGTTCATCTGCAATAGGAAATAACGACGAAACTTTTTAAAGAAAAAAATTGTCGATGAATTTAAAATTCAACGGTGCTAAGGATAGCTGGGGTAAGTTCTGGAAAAAGCTACTCCACAATTAAATTGGACTCCTTTAAAAATGATGAGACTTTTTAAAGAAAAATAAGTTGTGAATTTAAAATTATCAATAAAGTATGATATTGGATGGTTGTATGATATAATAAAGTTTTCTAAGCAAATAAAATTAATGGTATGAAATGTTATTCCACTAAATTTCATCTTCCATCATTTCATTTTCTTGGTAAGTTTTTAGGTTTTTCATAATTCTAAAATTTTAATATACACTAAATTATCTCACATCATTTTTTTTTAATTTTTTATAATTTATTTTCATACTAAATTTTTAATATACAAATTTTGTTTTTTTCATTGTAAATTCATTTTTACAATTTCCATTATTTTTTTTAATTATTCTTATCTTCATACTTCATATCTCACATTTTTGCTTTTAGAGTATGTTACATATTGTATATTCATTTTCACATATTTACTAGTCCAGTGACTTTTTTTTTCTTTCTATTCAAAATTTCACTTTATATTAGTTAAAATATAAACTGTTTCGAGTACATAGAAACCATCACCACCATAACCAAGATATATATAGGATATCTTAGTAGATATCTAATATTCTTACTATCTTCCCATCCTATAAAATATGCAAACTGACTATCAAAATAGCCCTCTCAAAATCTACAAAAATATACAGTTCCATAACAAACATCATTACAAAAGTATATGTCACTGGGACAAGTCCTCACATTCCACAGAAAAGACAAAAGCAGCCCAGCACCTAAAAAAGATCAATAGACAGTAGAGGACCCTCATGTTCCTCAACACTCTGAAAATACAAGATTTTCCCTGGTTGTTTTTGAAGAGCTTGTTTAGATAGGTTGTCTACTTCAGAATTTTCGTCCCTATAAACATGCTCAAAAGAGATATGCTGAAAAACTTTAATAAGTTCAACCAATCTATCCTTTCAGCATTCCAATGATATCACCTGTAGACGTCCTTGTTCTCGAAGCCAATTAATAACAATCATCGAATCTCCCTTCACCTGTAAATCATTTATAAAGAGCCTTGAAGCGAGAGTCAAAAGGGCCCATGCCCCCATCAATTTAGCCCTTGTGCTAGAGTCTGGGCCACAGCTTAATGTCCACTTGAAGATGTGATTATCCCATGTCTTGATAATACCTCCAGCCCCACTGTTGAGTCTCGTGGCTTCGACAGCCCCATCAAACTAGCCAATTGTACCTTTCACTTCGTTCTTTAAAACTCTAATCCTCATAGCCGGAACTTTCACCTTAGTAGCATATGAATCCAATGCAAAAGCCACCAAGGTAACTACTCTAAAAGCCGAAGGATTTCTGTCTTCAAAAATTGCAAAGTTGTGATCCATCCAAATGAACCAGCAGACATAAAAGGGTAAGGTGGGGTGTCGGGTTCTTCCAGCAAACCAGTTATTAAAGCATTCTATGAGTGAAGATCCAGCCCACGAACCCACTAGATTCCGATGAGAGTGGAGAATTGTCCAAACTGTGTGTACAAAAGAACAATCCACGAACAAGTGATAGGTTGATTCCCAATTCTGATTACAAAGCACACACCAGCCCGGTCCATTAAAACCACGACGCTGGAGGTTCTCCCATGTGAGAATCTTATTCTCCACAAGCAGCCAAGTAAAAAGTTTCAATTTCAAAGGACCATTCCATATCCACATATTCCTCTGCCACCCCTTTACAACACATAAATGTTTTCTTCTCTCAGTCGCCTCATAAATATTTTTTATAGTTATAACTCCAGAAGCGTTACCTCCCGACCATCTAAGTTCATCATGTCGTCTAGAAAGAAGAATCCCATTGTGTATAAGTTCCTTCCGAAAACACATCCACTCATAAGCAAGTCACCCACCCAACCCCAAATCTTCACTGGTATGCCACTTAGATCCAGTTATATCCAGACATTGATCATAGCAAGCCTGAGAGAGAAAGTACACTCCTCTTCGATTTAATTCAAGGATTAATTCATTTGTAAGAATAGCTTTATCACCCATACCCAGTATGTAATCTCTGCCAACCAGAATTGAATCTCCCGCACCAGGATACCATGCAATCCAATGCAACAGAATATGAATTGATTTTAGTAAGTACTTCCATACATGAGAGCCCCTTGTCGAAGAAGTCGTGATCGTCCTGAGCCATCCCACAACCGAGCAAGATCTTAGATACTTATCTATGATAACACGATGCCACATACCTTCTTTCATTAATACTCTCCATAAGGTATTGGCCGCCATAGCCATACTGAAGATTTGGAGATTCCTCAAGCCCCATCCTCCATACAGTTTTGGTCGAGCTAGAAGTTGCCAATTGCAGAGATGGATTCTTCTTTTATTTCTAGAACCGGACCACAGAAAATTAAACATCAACTGGCACAGATGATTCAGAATCGAAGCTGGAAGATTTGATAAAGCAAGCCAGTAGACTGGCCGACTTTCCAATATTGCTTTAATTAACACACGCCGACCTCCAATAGACAACCATCAGTTACACCAATGGCTAATGCGCTTTTCAAATTTCTCTATGAGCGAATTCCAATCATCAGCATTATACATGTCCATCTTTAAAAAGTAACCAAGATACTTAAAACCAGAAGCTAAAGAAAGAAAGTTGTAATCAAAAAAAGGCTTGTAGGAATCCAGAATAGAAGGTTGAATGTCGTAATGTAGAAAAGATGTTTTGTGGGCATTAATCAACAAACCAGATGTCTCACAGAAGATATTCAAAATTCTTTTTATATCCATCCAATCTAATAAAGAGGCCTTTGTCATAATAAGAATATCATCGACAAAAAGAAGGTGGAGGACTTTAATAAACCTTAAAACTTTTATACCTGTAATGTTACCTTTTGCTTGGCTATCTTTTAGTGCCAGACTCAGACCTTCCATAACAAGAATGAAGACTAGGGGAGACAAAGGGCACCCTTGTCTTAGCCCTCTGCCACTATTAAAAAAGTCGGTAGGCTCACCATTGATTAAGATAGCATAAGTTGCAGAACTAACACAACCCATGATCCATCTTATCGTCGATAGCCCAAATCCACATTGCAAAAGAACCAGTCGAAGGTAATCCCAGCTAACACAGTCGTAGGTCTTCTTTAAATCTATCTTCAGGATTAATGCTTGTAGTTTTTTTCTCTCGGATGTTATGCAAACATTCCTGGGTCGTTCCAATAGCACATGTAATTTGCCTCCCCTTCAAGAAGCCGAATTGTTCCTCCGATAATACACGGGACAGAATGGGCCTTATCCTTTTTGCAATAATTTTTGAAATAATTTTATAACTTAAATTGCATAGAGCTATCGGGCGGAAATCCCCGAAGGATGCTGGACCATTGACCTTAGGAATTAATGCGATGAAGGTCAAGTTCAAAGATCTCTTTACTTCTCCCGTTAGACGGGAATCCTCCACAGCCGCCAATAGATCATTAGCTACCAAGTCGAAATAGTTGAGAAAAAACTCAACCGTCCATACATCGGGGCCATGACTCTTATCCTTGGTGAAACCCTTAATAACTTCTGTAATCTCCTCTATAGTACATGGGCTCTCAAGAGCAATAACCTCCTCCTCATAAACAAACCTTTGATATAGCCCAACATTTGCTATATGTTCTTCATTGATAATATGATCTAATTCTTTAAAAAAGTTGTTGAAGTGTCTGACTGCTTCACTCTTTATAGCCTCCTGCCCTTTGTGAACCCGATTCAATTCATCCGTGACCTCCCACAGATGTTTTTTGTTTCGCCTGAAGCTAGCATAGTGGTGAAAATATGACATATTTTTGTCACCACTCTTAATCCGCGTAGCCCTGCTCTTTTGACGCCAACGTTCCTCTTCTGCTAACAACAACTTGTTCCTTTTTAGTTCCAAATCTTTGATTCGAGAACCCCTATCAAGTGAAATATCATGAACTCTACTATGAGAGGACAAATCCACAATTTCCTCTTCTATGGAGAGAAGTATACGCTATTCATCAGCTTTTCTTTTTTTTATCCAATCCTTTACCCGAAACTTGAGGGACTTCAATTTCATAAACAATATGTGTTGTGGCCATGCCAATGCAGAAAGTTCTTGGTTATTCCAAACTTCTTGAACCAATCGGTCAAAGGATTCTTCTTTCATCAAATACGGATTGAATTTGAAGGGGTAAGCAATTGTATTAAAGCCAAAATCCAAATGAAACACAATTGGCGCGTGGTCTGAAATATAAGGAAATTCAACCCAAGAATAGAATCTGACATAGTCAATAAGGAGAGAGTTAGATACACAAACTCTATCCAATCTTTTTTGTATATTCTCCACACCACTACGACCATTTTGCCAAGTGGGCATGACTTTTGGAGGTTTAATGTCAACCAAGTGATTCTTTGCCAAAAGATTTTTGAAAAAATCTGTGAAGGAATCCGACAAAGCCGTTGTCCCCCGTACTTCCGCCGAGCCCAAGGAGAAGTTCATATCCCCAGCCATAATCAAATTAGGCTGAACTAAGAGCCCATTAGCATCCACCCTCTCTTAAAACTGCCTTCTCTCTGAACACGAGCCATAAACATTAATAAAGGTAAAACTCCTTTTAGTCGGGATGAATTTACCTGTCAGTAATAGTCCACCAGCACAAAGAAAAGGGTTTAGATTAAAAACATTCGGGTCCCATGCAGCAAGAAGTCCTCCCGACTTCCCAACAGCACTGACTACACAATTCATCCAAGACGGACACAAAGAATTCATGAAAATTCTTGCCTTTTCTTCTGCAACTAAAGTCTCCTGAAGGAAAAGTACACTCGGATTTATTAGTTTCATCAATCTCCTCAAAGAAGGCAGTTTAAGGGGGCCTCCCACCCCTCTAATGTTCAGGGAGATGAGGATCATGACTTAGCCCTGGCCAGGGCTTTCATGCCTCTAAGCGCCCCCGAGTCCAAGGTAGTATCAGCTTGTTGTTCCACAGCCACAGGTAAAGTAACTTGCTTCTTCCTAGCACTGCGCATCTTAATCGGGGATATTTCTTGTCCCAATCCCCTCGACCACCCCATAGTATTACACTGACCATTATCCCCCAATGGTCGGTCAGGGTCCCTAGCAACCTAGGATACATCTACCTACGCTTCTAATCCCCAATGGGAGGTTAGGGGTGTAGTAAGTAGAGAAATCTTTTTGACCAAGTTATGAGACGTGGAAGCAAGTTCCGAAGAAGAGACAGACACAGGTTATGTCAAGTTCAAAGAATCTGTCGTGGAAGCAGTCACTAAGAAGGGTTAGAAGAAACATCGGGGGGATTAGGGTGTGTATCAATTAACGAGGGAGAGGCCAATAAGTCCTGAACTTCTAAAAAATCCTGGCCAGTCTGTACCCCTGAAAGTAAAACATCCCCAGCAACCACAGAAGGGCAGACATTCATAAAAGATGTAACCAGGAAATCTCGTTCCCATAAAGACAGTTTCAGAAAAAAAATTGGACAATAGGATTTAAGCTTACCTAGAAAAGAGTTTTTGTCCAAAGTTGGGTCATCATCCAAGCAGCCTATCACCCCATCACCTTGCGCATCTGGTGAATCCTCCGGCATATATTCCAAAGGAGGTTCAATGTCTAAGAGGTCGTCAATGGAGTAATCACCAGCCCCGAGAGTGCAATCTTTGCGTAGGTGTCCCGTCCTTCTACAGTTTAGGCACCGGAAAGGTAGGCCTTGATAATCTAACTTTTGTATCACAACCTGGCCACGCCACTCAATCTCAATACTATCCATAAGTCCTGCGTGCAAATCCAGTTCTACAAGAATGCGAGCCATGCGCTTATCTTCCGACCGTAAACCCACTTCATCCAGCTTTAAAAATCTCCCTAAAAGTTTACCTATAGCCGACAGAGCAATTTTATTCCAGAGATTGAGCGATAACCCAGGTAGAAGTACCCACACATGTATGTAGCTAAAATAATCCTTATATGGATCAAACCCTGTCCTCCACCACTTCAACATCAAACGACCCCCTTCAATATACCAAAACCCCCCTCTAATGAGCTCAGCGTCCTCCGGGCTTTTAAAAATCAACCCAAACCAACCGCAGGGGAGTATGGAAAATTCAGGAGAATACCCGATAATGGGAACCCACGCCTTCTTCATCCATTCCCCAAGGGTGATGGTCGACCTTGTTTTGTTTGCAATTCTTCCAACAAGAGCACACAAAGATAACCTATAGGTTTCAACTAAACCAACATCCATGCCTATCACCAGGCGTCTACGCGACTTTTTTAGTTTCCAGGCTCTGACTATTCTCCTATGGTTGTTATCTTTCACATGCAGTGCCTCTCTCAACGCGCCTATCCCACCCTTATCCAACCGCTTTGAGAAAATCTCAGGTTGTATAACATTACCCGTCTGAGCCACACCGAAACAGTTAACGGCCTTTACCTCCTTCCCCCACTTCTCCACACTACTGAGTCCTGGTTGTTTTGAACCAGAGAATTGGTTTCCCGGAGGGACTAACAACAAAGGCTTGTGAGGTAGACTACTAATCGATAATGACGTAGGTGAGTTATTTGGTGGTCGTAAAATCGCATTTAAAACTCCACCACCCTTATTTAAGTGGCATAACTCATCCACAGGCTGGAAGAGACCCCCCTGATCCCAACCCTCCTCGTCTAGGGTGCCCATCATATCAATCGCCTGTGTTAGCCAATCCCAACAAAAGTCTTCAGTCCTCTACTCTGCGACTCATCCTGTACATAGTAGGACCCCCAGCTAACTATTCCCGAGGGTTAATACGACAAAAGCAAAGTCATTAATGATCTATGGAATGATCCATTCATTCATTAATATCAAGCGTCAGGAGTACAGTGGAATGAAAGCCCCAGAGAAAAGAGGGTCAAATCACTTGTGAAGAGGGGACGCTAACAAACCTCTAAAAAAACCTTATAAAAATCCATCCTAGTAGATAAAATGAAGGAAAGTAAGTGGCCAACCCAAACCGTCATTAGTTAGCTCCCAAAAGACCGAAAAAACATCCAAACCCTAGGAAAACTAGGAACTATAAATAGCAGTCCGCCATTTTTGTTCCAAGTATTATTTTTACAAGAGGTAACTGTCGTTTAAATTTGAAAATGTTGAGGATTTCACCGCTAGCCAAGTCACTTACCACGTTGATGAACGACAACATCTTGCCGCCCACCGAGAGACCCCTGACATGTCCCTGCAGCACGCCATATATATGTGGTAAGCAAGTGAATAATTTATGTTACTCTATGTTAATCAAATGTTTTAATGATTAACAGAAGCAAAATGACATGCGTGAATATGTTAATTTTGGCTTTTAATTTGTGGACACGAGGACGAATATTCTTGTATAGTTAAATCTCACAGGTATATTGCATATTTTTAATTTAAAAACTAATTACTATGTTAATCTTGGCTTTTAATTTGTGGACACGAGGAAGAATATTCTTGTATAGTTAAATCTCACATGTACATTGCATATTTTTAATTTAAAAACTAATTAATCTAGAAGTTTTCAATAGGTATACACCTCTCGGTGTAAATATAATGTCATTATTTATTTATTTTAATTATTTTTATCTTCATTTTTCATATTTCACATTTCAATTTATATGGAAAAAAACTAAAAAATTGATTATATTTTCATATAGAATTTTTTTTAAAATGACTATAGTTTCATAATTTTGGGGGTTATCTAAATGTTCTATGTTATTTAAAAGTTTTATGTTTTGACATTTTTCGTTGTAATTTGGCAATATAAATCTCTATAAATCCCAATTTTTTTTTTATTTAAATTGTATTTCTTAATGCATAAATGGATTCAGCATGGTGAAAAACCCATGGAACACTCAGATTATACAAACTTAACCAATCTATCTTAAGTTTCAAGCAAAATTAAACTAATAATATACATAAAAAAAAATCAAAACTAAAACATTTATACTAAAACTTTTTTATTTACAAACAACTGTTTTTATTTAAATTTTATAAATAATTTTAATCAAATAAACACTTCACTCAATTATTCTTTTATTTAAAAAATTATTAAAAACCATCCAATTAAAATTATTTACACAATTTGAAATCAACAAGTGTAAATATTAGGTTGGTGAATAAGTAAGATAATTATAAAATAATTCATCCAATTAAAATTGTTTACACAATTTGAAATCAATACCTATAAATATTAGGTAAGATAGGTATAAAATAATTCATCTTTATAAAATAATGGTGAATTAGCTTGAAATTAATGATATACATATTATTAATTATAAAGGAGGAAAATTGGGTGGCTATCAAGCATGGGATTAGGGATGGCCTCAAACAACATCGTTGAAGCTTATGCTTTATATAAAGGAGTGTGTATAGTAAAAGAGCGAAACCTCACCAAAATTGTAGTTTTTTTAGACTTTGTGATGGTTATTTGAGCGATAAACAAGAAAAGACAATCTAAAAACAATGTCTTCAATGGCATAATTTCTCGCATCTTGTCCCTAGGTGAAAGTTTTGTTGAGTTCAAGATCTATCACATAAGAAGAGAGTTAAACCCCCTAGCTGACCATTGGGCTAAGGTTGGCACTAGGTTGGAAAGTCATATAATTAATTATAATGGAGTAAGGGGGCTATGCATATACCATAGTGTTCTCCCCTCGTTCTTCATGTGGACAAGAGTTATGACCAGTCTCTTCAGCACTTGTGAATTCCATCTTCCGTACTCAGGGATTAATGTTATTTGTGTGGGCATTCATTTTGACATGAGCCATTCAGATTCTTTAAGTAGTGTGATGTCTCTAGGTATGGATCGCTCTTTGTGAGTATTCAAGAGGGTTTCAACCCCTGGTTCTATGCGGGCTTCCAAGTTTTAATGTTGATTATCAAAGGGTGTTCATTTGAGGGAGCCTTTTATGTCTGGCTCGTCGATTTCATTTCGGGCTATAGCGAAAGGTGTCCTCACCCAACCAATCCTATTTGCTACTCTCTCCAGGTTCCTTCTTGTTTTTCAATGTGTATTCCCTAGTTCTAGTATTGATTGTTTTCTCTTTCGTTTGGTCCTTTTTCGTCGTGTGTTTCCTTCTATTATTATCTATGGTATTAGACTTGGTATCCTGGGGGCGCGGAGAATTTTTGGCTTCTGGTTGCAGTGGGTAGAGATGGAGTCGTCCTGAGTGAATTTTAAAAAGTTCTCCGACGTCATGAGGAAATCACTCAAGCGAATTGGTGAGCACTACATTAGATTTCAGCCAAATTCAGGGAATTCAAGCTAGCTCTTGTTACCCTGACTTGCTGGATGGATGAAATGGAGTTGGATATTCAGCAATTAAAGACTCATGCTCACCCTCAACACTCAGCCTCTGTGTCAATTAATCATGGCAGAAACTCTCTTCGAGAAGGTGGCACAAGCAATGGTAATGATGATCGAGGAGTTGCCCGCATGGACACTGAAGAAGGGCCTCTATAGCAACCCAGGGCCCCTGATTTTCAAGACTCTACCTCCTCTAACTAGTATATGTTCTTTAAAGTTTTGTGGTCTTTGGGCCAGTTTTACAAAGATGTAATTAGCCTAAATGAGCAAGGTATCAACGTGGAAAAGATTCTATAGTTTGTTGTCTTAGGCTGCGAGCCTTTTTTTTGTAGACTTGTATGATTGTTGTTTGCCTCAACACAACCTCTTTTAATACAAATATTGTTTAGCTTATTTTTAAAAAAATTATAGAGGAGGAATTCATTTTACATAGTATTGATGTTAATAAAAGCATTATTACATTTGGAGAAACTATGTTGCGATAAATATATCATAAAGAGGTTATTACTCTTAATATTATTTTAACTAGGTAAAGAAAAAATTCTATAATGTTAAACTAAGAACGAAGAAGGTATTGGACAATTCATAAAACACTATAGAATAATAGAATCTATCATCTTTGAGAGATACTAACAAGGTGGAGGATGAAAAACACTCTCTTAAAATATTTTATGTAAATATCTACATTATATCTCAATTTCAAAATATTTTAACAATACTTAGTTTATCAAAATTATGAAAATTTTAATTTAGAAAAACTTCTTTCAATTCTTTTAATATATAAAAATAAAATTATAAAACAATTCAAGTAATTCCTTGTTATTCTTTATTTTTATTTTTAAAAAAATTGATAAATCACCATTAATTTTAATAAATGTTATCGTCATCGTGTCTAAAGTATTACTTATCTCAATTTTTCTCAATATTTTTTCAAAATTAAATTGATTATTGACATATAGATTAAAAATAAATAAAAAATCAATATTTTTTCAAAATTAAATTGATTATTAACACATAGATAAAAAAAAATAAAATTAAAATCAATACTTTGAAAAGGTTTGATGATTAACACAAAGATTAAAAAAATTTGAAAATACAAAATTAAGAATTTTTAAAATATATTTATACCAAATAAATGTAAGGTTTGAATTCATAGTAAGAATTAACAATTTTACATTAAAATTCATGTTACTGTTTAGTAATTTAATACGAATTAATCATTTAACACGAATTAATAATTTAATAACTTATTAATGTGATTGTTGAAATTTATGACTTTTCTAACCTATAATAAAATTATTAAATAAAATGTGATAAAAATTGATCGAATGCAAAACCCCCCGTGCTACAATTACTTGTAAAGCCTGCATCTAGTCAAACTCAAAATGAAAAATGAGTAATTTCACGTGTTTCTGTTTAGAAGATGGGTGTGGGGTTCACTTAAATTATTTAAAAAGTTATCGAGGATATTATGACTTCCATATGGTACCTAGAAAATGACAATGATGAAATAAATATTATTCAATATTCTTCTTTTAGATGAAGAAATAGTTCTCCTTTATTAAGATTTTGATTTAGCACATGCAATAAGTAAAAGTCTCCCTTTAGTACTTTGTCAAAGATTGGGAACCATTCACTCCATTAGTGAAGGAAATATTTGCATGTGTCATGTTTCAAAAGTTTTAAGAATATAATAGAAATAATAACTAGTAACTAGTTTGTTGTATGTTGTATGAGTGGATTTTTTGTCCCATAAATAAGGAGTTTTATATATTAATTTGACTTCTAGTTTGACTGTATCTTTTAAATTAAATAATAATAATTATTATTATAATATTTG
>ML778067.1:38836-70253 GCA_009831015.1 Picea engelmannii
TGCATTTTACAGTTTCAGCTTATTTCCTTATTGAATAGAAAACCAGTTTTATTGTATCTCTGTTATTTTGTGTTAAGAACATGTTAATAATCTATAGTCTTTTCGTTCTGCTCATAAAATCCGGATCAAAAAGGGAATGCAAAGTGGCTTTTCTCTCTTGTTGGTTTGAAAAGGTTGGAGCTACCTCACTCACAACCATGGAAGCATCTTTATCCCACATGTAAATTTTACTTGCATGCAAAGTTGATAATACAATCATCAATTAGGTCTATCCCAAGTGGTTGTGGGATGGAGTGTTTTCCTCCCCACCTAGGTTCTATTCTCAGAAGTGACATGTTGACCTCATACTGAGTATATCGTTGTAACAACTTTGAACCATGTTGTTGACTTGGCCTTGTGTCTTGAATAATCTAGGGTTTATCCTTGGTACCATCCTAGAAATGAAGGGAAGTGCATAGGGGTTTTCTTGGGGATATGTTACCTAGAAAAAATATTTGACAACGTGTGACTTAGAAAAAAAGAGTTGATAACGTGGAGAAAAAGGAAAAAAAATATTCTTCCTTGTAGCTTGGCTTTTTCATGAAGTTTGTGGCGAACTAATTGCTACTAGATCTTGTTTTTGCTTGTACCCATTAAACTCCACTCTCCCATGCCCAGTATGTTGTGTATTCATGTTATTTTCACCTGAAAATTTTCCCTAACTATTGTTGGGTGCCTTATATGAGTTTTTTTTTTGTTATTGCTCATACCTAGTAATTGTATGACAAAATCATTGTTTATTATGGGTGTAAGCAACACGTTTGTTTCTCTTCTTGAGCTAATAGTGGCCCATCTTTCATTTTGTTTCCCTTCACACTCACAAATGGAACCCAGTTTTCCTATATTGAATACAAGAACACTACAAGGAAAACACCAATTGGTAGAGATTTTTGCATAAACATTTCTCCTTTATCTCTTTTTTAGTGCATGTTTATAGCAAAGGTGAGGAGCTAGAGGTTTTATTAGATGTTTTTTTGGTCTGCTTATACCACATAGATGCACTAGTGCACTTTAATATAACACACACTAATGCACTTTCATATAATACACACCAGAAAGCAACCATACAACCAACATCGATGTATGTCAAAATGTTCTATAAAAAATATATGTATTTTTTTTTTAAAACCTTTATGATGCATTCATTCTAATGAACTACACCAGTGCATGCCGATACCATGTGTATTGAATTAGGTCAAAATATTTTATAAAATACATTGATAAGTTAAAACATTCTTTAAATGGGTCATTTTTAAAAATAATTGTCTGGTGCATCCTATAGACATAAACGCATTGATGCATAACCCTTCCACGTGCACTGATGAAAGTTAAAATGTTTTTAAAAATATTGGCTATTTAAAAAAAACACATGTTAGGGTGTCATATATATTTCGACCACACTAGAATGGAACAATACCAAGTTCACGAATGTAGGTTAAAATATTTAAAAATATCAATGCACCAGATACCTACAAACAGACCAGTACACCTAGACATGGGGTGCACCACCGTAGTGTAAATAAAAATAATACCAAACTAAAAATCCATTTACACCATTCACTTAGCACTTCACACCCATACAAGTACTAGTACTCACTATCCCCTATGACCACCTTGTTTTCTAGTTGCCTTGGATTGCTCGCTTCCTTGATTCCTTTGCTTCCACGATGGATTTCTGTTCATTTTTTGAATTATCCAAATGGTACCAAATTTTTCTTTTTTTTTTCCTACATGACAACCATGCCTCCTCAATGGAAAAGAGACCAAGTAAATTATTTGTTATCCCTTACTTTACATTTTCAACAAATTAAAATTTAAAATCTGGCTTTAATTTTAATATTTTATGAATTTTAATGAAAAACTTTTAGCGATACATCCACGATGTTCAACTTACATTATCCATCATTGCCCTTGTAGCTGCAAAGGTGAGCGGTGCTCTAATGCATCATAAGTGCATCGAATAGATACATATTCAACACATAGAAATTTCCCACACTCTCTATTGCACTAATAGTTGTATGGGTGCACCATCGACGATGCTCAAAGTAAGTTTAGGAGCACCGCACATCCTTTGAAACAATTTGAGAGAGAAACACAATACATATTGATATATAAGTGCACCATAGCTGCCAACACCGACTAATAGTGCCTAAATAAGACACGTTGGTTAACATTGCTTCCATACATTATAAGCACACCAAACAAAATGAAGATTTTGCCAACAAATTTCCCATGCTCTCTAGTGCATCAATGAATGTATAGATACACCATGTGCGGTGAATCGTGATAAGTGCATTGTAGTTGACCTGAAGAATAATGCTTATATAGGACAAATAGGCTAGTGATGCTTTTGTACGTTATAAGTGCACCGGAAAGCTAGAAAATTTTTGGCATTGAATTTCCCACACTCTCTGGTGCACTAACAAAGGTACATGTGCACCATGTATCAACGTGTTAAAAAATATAGTGGTGCATTAAAGATTATGCATTTAGTTAAACTTGGTGCATTGATATTGTGTTCACATGAATAATCAATAATATTTCCAAACATATCGATTTTGTCAGTGCATGAAATATTTAATAAGAGCATTGTTTCTAATGTGTTAGTATAATTTGAGTGCACTATTGTAGTCTATGTGATTTTGAAATTTATGTGCAATGTTCATGATGTGTTGGTATAAATAGGGCACACTAGTTAATTTTACACATGTTTTATGAACAAAGATCAAGCTCAATATTGAATGAATATTACAAATGGTAATTTGGTATAGATTGTATATTTTACAGATATATTTGTCTAATGAGATATGTATGTGAATCAAGGACAACCATAGCATCAACAAGTCAATCTATATAACTTCACACATATGGAAGGTTTGGGATAGGGAGAGGGATTTGTTTCCTCATCTTATTGCACCTCAGACTCGCCATTTTTTGATGGATATTGTCATCCTCGAGTTTTATGAGGAGGTTGACTCCCTCAAAGGGAACACAAAGTTATCCATGCAGTTGATTCATAGTTGGGATCATGGCAGGTGGGACTTTAGGGTTAGTTCCAATATGTGGTACCAACCCATGGAGCAAGATATTTATTTCATCATCGAGCTATCCAAGAAGGGGGGCGGGGATTTTTCTCATTTCCTTGATCTCCCACCTAGTGTTGCAGGAGAGTTGGCTAGCATATGTCTAAAGACATGTTAGTGTGAACATTACTTACCCTAGTAACTTCCATGTTATTAGGGGCCAATTTAGGTTACATACTATTGATGGTTATCACATTAGTCTCCCTATGTTGTACTATGTATATAGTTTATGTCATGGTCCTATATTGATAAGGTGGTTTGCCATCTTTTTATGATAGTTTTATATTGATCTAGATCATTGTTGTGGCGTGTTGAAGGAGAGACATCTCTCCCCTTTTGTTTCAGAGTTGTTTACTTTATTTTTTAGAGGTTTCTAGTGACTTTATTGACATTTAACTGCTAGCCTCTTAGGTCAATGACTAATGTGTGTATGTGCATGTGGGGATAGACGTTTCTCAAGCAACACCAAATGGAGTACCTATGCAGGTTGGTTGGTGCAAAGGTTTTGTCTCTTTTAGGTAGTAAGGACAATCATGTTCTTGATATTGTACAATATCTTTATGTAGGAATGGACTACCAAGGATGTCTAAACGTCCTATTTATTAAGTCAAGCCACTAGACACAAAAGGTAATAGTATCATTATATTTTGATTATTTTATTTGCATATTTTTTTATTTTAGCTGATGCACACGTAGATGATTACAAGATTTTGTTTAAATTGTCTAATTATTGTTGACCATTGTTTTGCAAATATTGGCTCATACACCAGTGAGGGACCTCCTCTCTAGCTTCATGCAGAGATGGAGAAGGTCAATGAGCCACTTTAGACATGCAAACCTGGCATACCATAGAGATTAGATCCCATATTTCATCATCGAGTCATATATCCATTGTGTACACAAATGGTTGACTACAAATTGGTGCCATTGTGACCTAGAGTCATTTTGAAGAATCCTAATCTAGCAAAGATCCATTTGAGCTCTCCTTGAAATATCACATTATTGATGGGCCATATTGTCAGTATCTCCATCCTAGTTCGCGAGGCTAAGCGAGGAGGTGCAAGATGTGCTCATCTGTCTTCTTCATCCACTTTGTCCTCAAATGATGAAACTTCTAAGGATGTTACTCCACCTTCTCCTCCTCTACCTCCACCTCCTCGTCCTCCACCTTTGCCACCAGTTGCCTCAACTACCAATCCACCTACTACACCACCTATGCCACCAACTATCCCAATATTGATCTGCATTGCTCCACTTGCGCCACTAGCTACCAATCCACCTACTTATCTACTTGTGCCATTAGTTGTACCAACTACCAATCCATCCACCAATCCACCTACTACGCTATATATTGATCCTATAGGTGTTGTGAACTTTATGGGTGATATAGATCCTATTGGGGACATATATCAAACTATAACTCCATTCTTATCTAATGGAGGTATCGATGCCTAAGGTTCTAGTGGTAGAGGTGTTACACATTATTTTGGTCACCCCAGTGATCCATTGACAAACATGTGTTCATGTTCCCAAAAAGAGTCTTTTGCCATGAAGAAAGTGTTTGGCTTTATCCTCTCAAAAACCCTATCAAAGAAGGTCGTCGTAGGCTACAAAAGGCACCGGGTGCGACGATGCTTGATCGTCGCTCCCTGCTCTAGAGTTGGACTGTGACGTCTCCGCAGGCTACATTATAGCTAGGGTGTGATGATGTCAAAAGCCAAGGAAAATTCAAACTTCACGAAAGTTCTAGAAGGGGATCTTCTAGAAGATGAGGTGGCGTATGAATGGTTTGGATCTTACTCGCTTCTATGATTTGGTGGGATCATCCTAATCTCTTCAAACCATCTCTCTTTCCCCTATATAAAGAGGGATCTATGATGGAAAAGGTTAAGTAAGGTTGAAGTTGAATAGGCTAAGAATTGGATGAGGGATTCTACTTCAGCTCATACTTGAGAGCTTCATTTTAGTTCATCAAGTCATTGCGGATCTTCTTCATTCAAGGTTGGAGCAAGTGTGTGTGTTGGAGCAAAGGGCCATCGAAAGGGGACCTTGTGACATCAAGGCTTCGGTTGTAATCTCCACTTTCATTTTAATATAATACAATGATATGCTTCTTTCCCATAAAACTTGTCTCGTTTTATTGTATGATTCCTTGATCACATGCATAAGTTCTTGTTGAGTATATTGGATTGCTTTCACTTTGGTTGTCTTGTGTTCCCTTGCAAATTCAATATCACAGGAGCACCAGAGTGGACCTAGGATGACAATAGAAAGATGAAGCGATATTTACACAGTATGTTGCTTATCTCTTGTTAACTAGTAAACTCAATAGTTAGAGCTTAGGGGAAACATTGTATTCTGTTATGTTTTGTTCTAGATCTGGGTGGATTTAGGGAGATCTGTTTATGTCTGCATTCACCGATTAATTCCATAACAAAATTGGCGAGGTATAAAACTTTGAAAACTTCCCTTGCTATCCCTACCCATAATCCATCTGGAGGGTGTGGACTTTTTGTTCCTCTTGGGTATAACGCTGCAAGTCAGTTTGTTCCTACACCTGCTCAAATTCTCTTTGGGGAGCCTTACGTTCCTCCTCCACTTTTGTTAGGAGGATCTCACCGTCCTGGACCTAGTGGCTCCAATCCAATTGGAGGCACCAATCTTTTCGTCACTTCTTGTTTCCAGATTCTTCTTGGAGGTTAACCTCAAGCTGGGGGGCAACCTCAATCTGGGGGACAACCTCAAATTGGAGTCCATAACCCAATTTGTGGACAACATGTACCTGTGTTACAATCTTAACCTTGGAGTCTTCCTTTCCAAGTAAATATACAACCGTCTAGGGGGAAACATCCTCAAGTTAATTCTTTTGTACCCCCTAACCTCGGTCAACCGTATCCATGTTCTTTGAATCCCACTTGGGGTCAAAAATTTCAATCTAATGTTCCTTTCCAAGGGAACATCCCTAATCAACCCAACCTTGTGGGCTATCTGCCTCAAAATCCTCCACAACCGAATCTGTCAGGACTGTCTAATTATTTACAGACTGCTTATGGTCCAATTGGTATACCTACGGGGCTTCCCCCTCAGAACTACCAGTTTCCTCAAGTGAACAGACAATTGCCTTTTCTAGCCACTTTGGATTTGCCTGATTTGTCTAGGATTTTGAATGATCCTATTTTACATTCTCCCTATTGGCCGGTCATACCGGCCAAGTTACCGTCCGACATTCCTAAATTTGACGGTCGAGTGGGAGAAGATATGAATAATCATGTTATGACTTTTCATCTATGGTGTTCATCCAACTCCTTGATGGATGACTCCATAAAATTACGACTTTTCCAATGAACTCTCACAGATTCGGCAGCAAAATGGTACATCGAGTTACCACGAGGTTTCTTTAATGACTTTAACACCTTAGCCATGGCCTTTTTGACACATTACCAGTTGCCAATTCGATACGAGACAAGAACCGAAATTTTGAGTTCTTTTAAACAATCCTCGTCCACTCATATTTCTGATCACATCCATGAGTGGAGGAGGAGAAGACGCTTAATCAAAGTTCCTCTTCCTGATCAACTATTGGTTGAGTGGTTTACCAAATCATTCATTGGACCTATTTCTCGTGATGTCACCATGGGTGGTGTTGTCACTGAAGAGCAGGTGATCAATCGTGCTTAGCATCTAGATCTCGTTTATTCGCAAACGGGAACACTTTACGATTTGATCCCTGATGCTCCTCATCCTTCCACAAATCCTACCCCAACACATCTAGCAGCTTCTCATGCTGTTGATGGTGTGATTAACACCTTTCATGCTGAGACTCAGTCTGCGCACGTCGGTCACACCAATACCAAATCTAATAATTCCAATGTACAAAATACTCCTACTCCTACTCCTTCCACCGATAAGTCTTCTGAAGTTAATTCGGTTCAATCCACACCTACCGAGAAGAATAAAAATAAAAATAAAGGGAAGGGTAAGAATAAGGAGGACAAGAATAATAATCCACAATCTGATAAAGCCAAAACGCAGACCGCTGATGAGAAAGATAAACGTAAACCTCGTTACCCTTGTCTTATTTGTGGTGATGATCATTACACAAAAGATTGTCCGAGATGCGTTGAGGTTACTAAGTTCCTCCAAGGGACCGGGAAGCCTTCTACACCTGCCTTTTTGTCACAACCTTTCCCTTCTCAGCAACAGGCCCAATTGGTCATTGATGACCAAGCTTCTCCTTCTACATCATCTTATGTCCTTATGTGTGTTGGTGACTCTAAAAAGAGAAAAGTTGTAGTCGCAACTCGAGCCAAAGACTACTCTCCATCAAAAGAGAAAGTTGATGATATACCACCTTCATTGGTTCAACCTTCTCCTCCAACTTCACCTCCAAACAATCCTCTTCATCTCGAAAGACCGGGTCTTGATACAATTCTTCGCCCCCCTCCCAAGGGTGTTGTTCAAAAGTCTGCGTTCATTCCTCACGCACGTGTTGCCCAAAATTACAGTACTGTAGAAGACCTTCGCAAGCACCCTCTGCGATGTCATCTCTTGAAGTCCTTCAAAGTTGTCCTACTCAACGAAAGACACTATTAAAGGCCAATGGTGGAATTGTTCCCACGGATACCAATTTAATAAACTTTGACTTGGAATATCACATTCCAAGGCTTCCTCCTTAGTTAGCGTTTCAGCTCCAAGTTGTTGTCGAAAACAAGAATATATGCAGAACTGTTATTGATGAAGGAGCCTCGACTTGCGTTATATTCGTTACTTATTGGAAATATATTGGCTCTCCTGCCCTCACCGAATCACACAATACACTTAAGGCTTTCAATGGTATGGGTTTTAAACCTTACGATGTTCTTCCCTTGTTGTCTATTACGTTGGAAGGTAAATCGGTCAATGTAGAGGTTGAGGTCTTCGATGCCCCTCTGGATTATAATCTCCTACTTGGTCGTAGCTGGATTGATTCCATGCGTGCAATTGTGTCTACCCTTTTCTGTGTGTTATGATTCCCGCACCAAGGAAAGGTCATTATTGTCGACCAACTGGCCTTCTTTAATTTTGATTCTCGTACTAGCAACGTGCCTTTTATCTCGAAGACACCCCCGGTTACGAGAATGTCGGCGTGGGTATTTTAAAAGATTCAACTTTGATGGGTACATTTCCAATCCCACCACCCGATATTCCCCCTCCTTTTGTTGCATCAATTAACATGATCTCAACCACTACTCGTGAAACCCCTGTGTCATATGACCCATGGGTAGTACCTATCTTTGGTGATTACCTTCATTATGGTGACAAAATGACTTTAAGTCTGATCGAATCCGCTTATCAAGCTATTCAATTGACAACCCCCTCTCCTCCTTCTCTCTATGATTCATCTCCTGATCCATTCCACGTGATCTTTCCTACTGATGAGATGATCATGTCATTCATGTCTATAGAAGATACTCCATTGGACGATGGACATCATCATTCCATTCTTTTCCTAGAACGTGATACCATAGAGAGCTACCAATGGATTTCGGCTTCGTCGATCGTTGTTGTTATTTCTTCAGTTCTTGAGTCAACACACGATATCTTGTACGAAGGGAATCTGAGTAACATTTCACCTACCGTCCCTCTTGACATATCAATTAAACCCAGAGTCATGGAAAATGTCCAAATCGGTGCCTCATGTTCTAGTGATGAGGTCTGCACCTATAAAGCCCTTTTTCAGGATTTCCGTGACATTTTTGCCTGGAGTTATGAAGGAATGTCAGGTATTGATCCCGATATCATTGTGCATGAGATTAAGACATATCCAGATGTTAAATCCGTTTGGTAGAGACATCGCCTAGTCCATCCACGTAAAGCCACTGCTATCAAGCTTGAAGTTAAAAAGCTTCTTAAAACTGGCTTTGTCTATCCTATGGCTTTGACCGATTGGGTATCCAATCTTGTTCTAGTGAATAAGAAACAAGGTACAATCTATGTTTGTGTAGATTATAGGGATATAAATAAATCTTGTCCTAAGGGAAATTATCCTACCCTTTCGTCGACCAAATCATTGACGACTGTGTCGGGAGTGAAATCCTTTCCTTGATGGATGGTTTCTCTGGTTATAATCAAATTAATATTTTACCAGTAGATCAACACAAGACTGCTTTTATTTGCCCTTCGGGAACCTTTTCCTACCAGAAATTACCCTTTGGTCTCAAGAACGCTGGTGCGAACTTTCAACATGCTATGTCCTACACTTTTCATGATATTAAGCACATTGTGCAACCCTATCTTGATGATCTCCCGGCGCATTCCATGCATCGCCAAGATCACCCGACACATTTAAGGGCCATTTTCGTACGCTGTCGTTATTATTGCATACGTTTGAACCCACACAAATGTGTTTTTTGTGTGGAGTCCGGCCGACTTTTTGGTTTTATTGTGTCAATACACAGGATTCTAGTAGACCCCTTAAAGGTTGAGGCTATTCTTAATATACCTTCTCCTTCCACACTACGCCAACTCCAAAGTTTGTAAGGGAAGGCAAACTTTTTGCGTCGTTTCATCCCCAATTACGCTGAACTGATGAAAGGATTCACTCGGCTACTCAAGAAAGGTTACGAGTTTGTATGGGACGATACTGCAAACACAGCCTTTGAAGCTTTGAAACTTTCCTTATCCCGTACACCATTATTGTTTCCCCCTGACTATAGTCGAGATTACTTCCTCTACTTAGCTGCTTTAGACTCTACCATTGCTATGGTCCTAGTCCAAGAGGATGATTCACATGACGAACATGTGATATACTATTTGAGTCAGAGTCTTACGACTACCGAAACCAAATACCTACATGTGGAGAAATTAGCCTTGGTAGCTGTTCAAGTTGTCCAACGTTTTCGCCATTATATCTTATTACGCAGAACCACTGTTATTTTCGATTGCAACCCCATGCAACATATCCTTACTCGATAATTGCTAGGGGGTAAGTACTCCAAATGGATAGTGATTCTCCAAGAGTTTGACTTGGAGTTTGAACGCGCTAAGTCAAATAAATCTTTGGTTTTTTCCGAACTGATATGTGACCTTCCCTCAACTGAGATAGAAAATGTGGCAAAAGATTCCTTGCCTGATGAATCCCTTTTTCTGATCAGTTCTGATGACGTATGGTACAGAGATATTATTATCTATCTCCAGACTCAAAATTTTTGGCCTGATCTATCTAGTATAGATCGTCTTCGTATATGGTATCAACGCGCCAATACATCATTCTTGATGATACCCTTTACTGCCGCGGTGTTGATTCCATTTTTCGACGATGTCTCACTTACAATGAAGCTGAGAAAGATTTGAATGACTGTCACTCTGGAGCATGTGGCGGTCATATGTCTGGGTATGCCACTGCCAAAAATATCTTATGAGTCGGTTATTTCCAGCCTTCTTTGTTTAAGGATTGCATTATTGTCATCCATAAATGCCATGCTTACCAAAATTATAATAACAAGATAATATCTCATCTTACTCTCTTAGATATTGTAGTTTCCGTTGGTCCATTTGCCAGATGGGGCATTGACTTCATGACATGTAACCCTCACTCAGCTGGGGGGCATGGATACATCATTGTAGCTATGGATTATTTCACTAAATGGGCCGAGGCGATGCCTACATTTGATAACACCGGGAAAACTGCAACATTGTTAATTTTCAATCATATTGTTACTAGGTTTGGTGTCCCTCAAGCCATCGTTACTGACCACGGTGGTCATTTTCAAAATTTTATGATGTCTAAACTTACTGAGAAATTGGGTCTTTTCCATGAAAACTCGACCCCCTATTATCCACAGGCCAATGGATAGGTTGAAGTGATCAACAAGGTTCTCACTACCATGCTTCAACGAATGATAGGAATTCATAAGACAAATTGGCACACGATGTTGTTCTCAGCATTATGGGCCTATCAGACATCCATTAAGTCTTCCACAGGATTTACACCTTTCCAGTTAGTTTATGGTATCGAAGCCATCTTACCGATTGAATGTGAAATACCGTCTTTGAAACTAGCCGTTGAACTTCTCCCTAACACCTCTGCTGAAGAGGAGCGTATTTTGTATTTGATGCAACTAGACGAAACCCGTCGCGATGTCGCCTTAGTTATTGAAACTCAGAAGAAAAGTGTTAAAGCCGAATATGACAAACATGTCAAGCCATGTGTTTTTTCTGAAGGTGATTTAGTTCTCCTTTATGAGCAAGATCGTGATCTGCTAGGGGCTGGTAAATTTGAGCCCATGTGGCGGGGTACTTATATTGTCAAACAAGTATTGGAGAAGGGAGCTTATGAGCTGGTTCATTATGATGGAATCCCTTTGAGTGAACCCAGAAATGGGCTTTACTTAAATAAGTACTATGCTTAAGTCATTTTTGCATGAGTGCTTTTATTTTAGTGTATAATACCATTGTGTGCTTTTTCGTTGTTTGGTTTCGACCTTTAGCTGCTTACCTTGTGTTGTAATTGGTTTCCAGATGTTGGTGTCTTCGCTACCCTACATTGGCTTCGCCGATGGCACTATTCGCAGTACTCAAAACTTAGCGTCTGCTGCTTGGGAAATCTATGCACCTACGGATGAATTGATTAGTCTACATGGTGTTTGCCTTAGTCATGCAACTAACAATATTGCGGAATACAGTGTTGTCATCAAATTATTGACCAACGTTTTTTCACTTAGAATCCGTCATCTTGTTGTATGAGTGGATTCACAGTTAGTGGTCCTACAATTGAGTAATGTGTATTCTATCCGAAGTCCTATGTTGTTAAGGGTATATTTACGAATTCGCCTCTTGGAACATCATTTTGATTACATTGAATATCAACACATTCTTAGATGTCGAAATACATTAACATATGCATTGGCTAATTATGTGTTAGACATACATTTGAGACATTTATAAAATCCAATCACACTTTGTATATACAACAAGTAAGTAGGTAGAAGCCTCATATATATATAACGATAAAAGTTTACAAAAAGTGTTTTTGTTCAAAGACCAAAATATAAAAAATGTGAAGCACATGGCTTCATATACAATAGAGCATCAAGGATGTTGCTCGCTATAACATGCGACTGCCCGTGCTGCTCTACGGAGCAGTCGACCGATGGAAGCAAACACACCCACTGTGTGGCGCTGGTAATGCCTCGGGACATCATCGATAGAGACATCTGGGATGTTCATCGTGAGCCCCTCCAGGTTTTGTTCTATGGTATCGTAGTCAACAACAACTACTCCTACTACATCACCTCTCTCTCCTCGCCTCTAGATAGGGGATGAACCTGGAGGTCGGTAAGGTCCCACATCTGCATCATCAAAGAGCGTTTGATTAGTCATCGGATAAACAACATAAAAAATATTTTATATCATTAAAAATCACAAAAACATCATATAAACAAAATGTCCTTCTTATCTATGTTCCCCCATTGGGAACCTTCAGGAAGAGCTAAGTCTGGATCTCCTCGGAAGTCTAGCCCGACATATGCATAGTCATTGACCATGAGCATCTGAGTCCTCAACCAGTTGAAGAAGACATCATTATATCTAACGATAGGACCGGTTGCATGTCATGCCATGAGGTCGACCCACCTCTTCATTCTCGGCTCCTATGGAGCAGGTATACCCCACTCTACCTGTAAGCGCAAAACTGGGACCCTCTCTAAGAAGAAGGATACCAAGATCGACCCGTATCCAAACTGTTTTGGCTCACCACTCCTGCACTTGGTCAGTTGTTTTTTCATACTCTGGAGAACCCCTTCACACCAATTGAAAACTCAGGGCTCCATACACTCCAGCGCATATTGAAAATAGCTTTGAAGAGCCATATGGGGAGCTACACTCCCTGCCATGTGTGTGATGGTATAAAGGATGGTCCGTAGAGGCAAGTCTCATACATCTCTTATAACAACTTTATCGCTTTGCTTCTGAGTACCTGACACACAATGTGCACTAATATAGTGGTTCATAGGCTCATCGCCTCCCCTGCTACCTGTAAGTGTTACTCGGGACCCATGGCGAGATAGCTCGGTTAAGAAGAAGATATCCTTGATATCTATCATAAGAATGTGAGCTCCCACATGAAACGCCTGTTCGTTCACATCCCACAGGTGAACTAGGTACTCGAGTAATCTTAGCTGGGCCCTCATACCTTGGATTTTGAAGAATTTTAACAATCCACACTGCCAGAGGGCCATTACCATTCCCGGGTCATTCCCGACAAAGTAGTCTTCCTCCTCGTGCTCTCTCTCTCGCCATTCCAACATTTTTACCATGGAAAACCTATAATGGAACATTGAAGAGAGATTAGCATCATTATCTTCTTCCCTAGAGATTTTTTATTGGCAAACTCATCTTTAAAAACTTTTGGGGCTGCACACGTCGCAGGAAAGGGCATCTTCACAGTGAAGAGTCGTCACAGGCCAGATATAGGGCCACTTGCGACGACCCTAGATCATTGCAGGGCCTGATATAGGGTGCCTACGACGACTTCCGCGCATAGGTATCCCCAAAAAATTAGCTCAAAAGTTTATTTTTAACCAATGAAAAACAAATTTTTATCCATGGAAAGTTGAAAGAGATGAAAATTACATGTTCTGTGGAGACGGTTTGTCGAATGGTCAGCTGTGACCTCCACAATCCGCGGTTGAAGATCGAGGTAAAAAGGGGGTTTTTGAGCAAGGTTTGGGTGAAATGACAAATGGAATAGTGAAATGAGTTTTTTACCCATTTTTATTGATTTTTTCACTTTTTCATTTGTATTTTATATTATTTTATATGTTTCATCTAAACCCTAAGGTCCTAACGACTTTGCAAGTGTTGATTTTTTGCAGATAAAAAGTCTAGGAGTGAAACGTTGAACAAGGATATGCTTTTTGGTTTGTTTTTATACATTTGTCGCATGTACAAATCCTTTTAGTGTTTTTCAGGAAAAACTTCGAGCTTAGCTTTTGTTCTTTCTCATGCTCGTAAATCAATGAGAATGTAACCGAGTATAATTTTATTGCTTTTTCGGACTCAAAATGGTGACACGGAAAATGAAACCTATGGAGTATCCTTTAAGATCTTTTCACGTTCCCTAAAAACAAAAAGATTGTCGAGCGACCATGTTCTTTTCATGCTCGTAAAAGTATTTGAAGAAAACATTTGATGAGCTGTAGGTTATCACTTTTTGGGTCTCATCATATTAATTTACGAAAAATGAACTTATGGAGTTCTCTTTATGTATTTTTTAGACTCTCTAAACATGAAAAACCCCTGAGTTTTCTCTCTTTGGACTCGTTAAACAAACATCGAAAGACCCATATGGGACCGAACCACTCCTTCTTAGGGTTCGTTAAAAATACTCCGAGGGACTCGTCCGAAGGATGAGCTTACATCAACAAGCATATGTTATCCTCCTCAAGCTTGCGTAAAAATAAAGAGGTACTCGCCAGAAAGGGTGGGGGGGGAATTGGCAAAGAAATGTGTCTCTGTATCTGTGTTAGTGGCAGTAATAGTCTCTCTTGAACATGACACCCGCCTTCATCATTGTATCCAGGTTGGGAAATCCATTTGTCTCTCGTTTGACCATCCACATGTCCATATGTGGGTCCTTCTTAAGTCAATGCTGCCAAGACCATTATCGTGTCGTTCATATGTTCAAGAGAAGTCCAGCCTTAATAAGCCTTCTATTGAGTCGGCCATCCACAGTTATAAATTTTCTACCATGTCCGCCTTACGGGTGTCAGTTTTGAATCGCCTCATACTCTGATCTACTTCAAATCTGTTACTTATTTCATTTCATTGATGGGGGATACATTAAGGCCCTCCTGTGACGAGTCTTTTCCTATCGAATTCAACTCATTATCCAGGAACCAGACATAGAAATCATTCAGTACCTTAGATCTTGCATGCCTCAATGGCAGGTTTCTTCGCTTTCAATAGTGGGTTCACATCATTGACTCCTGATTGGAAGATTCCACCGAGTGTTCGACGTTAATTCATTTATTCACATTCATAGGATTGTACTGGGGTACCTTGGGAGTCATTGAAATCAATGGTGATTTCCCTCACACTTGTTAACGGTTTTCATTAATGACTGGTAATCAAGTGGTTTCTACCATGTTCGACTTCAGCACCTGTAATCGCATGGTTACATTTGTACTTAAGGACGATGGAAATGAAGACCCTAGATGATCCCATTCTGGTCTAGGTTGCGACGGAGTATTCATGATTTGTATTGACACATAGATCCACTTTGTATGTCTCGTGGCTATGTTCGAATTTGAATTCTTTAGAGCATAGATCCATAGTGTATTCTAGGTGGCTATGCTGATTCATAATGACATGGATCCACAATGTATGTTTAGTGGCCATGACTCACTTGACATTTTGTAATCTGAGTATGGGAATGCCTACCTTGGAAAATGGTATATTATTATGCTTATGCTTGACTATTTGCAGGTTCCCGATCGATGTGCTCCTTGTTTCTGACACACACATTCTACAAAGTATTTCGGCTATCACGAGTTCTAGCCTCATACTTTGGGGAGAATCCTATTACACATTATTTTGGTCACCCCAGTGATCCATTGACAAACATGTGTTCATGTTCCCAAAAAGAGTCTTTTGCCATGAGGAAAGTGACTGGCTTTCTCCTCTCAAAAACCCTATTAAAGAAGGTCGTCGTAGGCTGCAAAAGGCACAGGGTACGACGATGCCTGATTGTCGCTCCTTGCTCTAGAGTTGGACTGCGATGTCTCCGCAGGATACATTATAGCTAGGGTGCGACGATGTCAAAAGCCAAGGAAAAGTCAAACTTCACGAAAGTTCTAGAAGGGGATTGTAACACCCTGTTTCCCCCGGTCTGTAAAAATAATTATGCTGGCCAAGAACTGTGGCAAACTCAAAGATGTGAATGTGTGATTTTGAATGGACCTTAGTATACAAGGTCAATGAATGTAAATTGACATTATATATATATATATATATATATATATATATATATATATATATATATATATATATATATATATATATTGCAGGACTGCTGAGAGGGGGATGTGTTGGAAAAGAGACCACGATGGATGAAGAAAGGTGGTGGAAGGCACCTGGAATGGTGGCGTTAACTTCCACTGAAACCAATACCGTATTTGGTCTTCACTGGCCCGAAGAACCAAGAGTGGCTCGCTAGCCCCGAAATGAATTACTCGCCAGGATGGTAGGTGAAGAGGCTCATCATGAGTAATGAGGGATGGGGGTGAACCGTCCATCCATGGAGGCCTTAGACCTAACCACCGTGGGAAAATTCGTTCCACACGCAACCTCGCCGAAAAAAAAAAGGCAGGTAAAAGGTGTGGAAAGGATGACGCGAGGGAGAGATCATAGGAAAAGAGATCGAAAGAACTCTGGAACAAAATATAGAGTGAGTGATAGCAGAGAAGAAGGAGAGTAACCTTCATTCTCGATCGCTGAAGAACATAGATAGAGAGTCTCAAGCATCGTGGTCTCAGCTCGGAGGTGGCTAGTGGTAAATCCATTCGGAATCGCTGAGCCTAAGGTTGGGTGGAAATGAGCACCCCTCTCAGAAGTTGCATCAAACCCAGTGTCTTTCTGATAAGTGTTTTATATCTTGTATCTTGAAATTTATATGCTGACATGTATGCTCATAGTTTGTGCAATTATGAATGGTTTCAGTATAAGACTGTCTGCAGGGTGTTTTGATCAGAAATGATGGCTGGATGTTTTTATTGGAAAGACCACGTATGGCTTATGTTTATATATATATATTGAACTAATACAGATTTTCAAGTCTGCTCTTGGGAGATTTGTTCCTGTGTTTGTCTTACTTGATTCCTTAGATAGATTTCCCCATGAGGGCACCCTTTCGAGACTACTCCCTTACCTTCTAGAAGACCTTCCAGTCTGGTCTTCAAAAACTTGGTGTAAATTGCCCGAGGACCCGAAGGAGGATGTTATAGTTTAATTCTTAAAATATTGCATGAGGGAGAATGGTCCTCGTAGACCTCAACATTTTGGCATTTTGGTATCCGGAATACCCAAGGGCGAGTTTCCTTGCACTTGCAAGTCCTGAATCCCCGACTTGTGAAATCCTGATATATTAACATGGGAGTAAGTTTAGAGTTTTCGGTGTTTCGGCACCCAGAGTATCTAGGTGCGAGTTCTCTGGTACTCGCGAGTCCCGAAACCCTGACCCGCGAAATCTCGAAATGACCGCGTGTGGATGAGTTAGGACCTTTCGGTGGTTTGGTACCTAGGATACCCTTCCTCTTTCTAATTGCACGAATGAGATCCTTTCGGAGGATCTAAGGTTTCTTACGACTGTTAAATTTGATGAAGGAATGCAGGCGCAAATGCCTCGACCCCTTTTTACCTTCGTAAGTCACGAAGAAATCGGAACCGTCGATTCCAAGACCCATGGGAGTACCTGGACCGTCTAGTTGTAGGGTAGACGTGGCGACCGGTAAGCGTTTTGACTTTTCAGCACCCGGGAGATCAGAGGGCAAGAACCCTTATCCTCACGACTCCTGAAATCCCGACTAGGGAAATCCTGAAATGAACTTAGCCTCATATATATATATATATATATATATATATATATATATATATATATATATATTGACGTTTCAAAACTTCGGCCCCCAGAAAACTCATATGCGAGACCTCTTGTCATCGCATATCGCGAAATCCCGAAAAGGTTTAGCATGGGTAAGCCTTGGTGTTTCGGCAACCGGGAAACCCAAGGGCGAGACCTCATGATTCACGCATATAGCGAAATCCCGATGGATGAAACCCTGAAATGAGTATAGCGTGACCAAGAATCTAATGTTTCGGTGTTTCGGCACCCGAGGTACCTAAGTGCGAGTTTCCTTGTACTCACAAGTCCCAAAATCCCGAAATAACAGCGTATGGCTAAATCCCGATATTTCGGTGTTTCGACATTCAGAGTATCCAAGGGAAAGATCCCTTGTACGTGCAGATCCCGAAATCCCGACTTGCGATATCCCGAAAGATAGAGTGTGGAAAAGTTATCATATTTCGCTATCGTTTCCCGGGAAACCCAGGTGCGAGACCTCCTGTCGTCGCACATCCCGAAATCCCAATGGATGGATTCCCGAAATAATGAAGCATGTTAGAGTTTGGTGTTTCGGAGTTTCGGCTCCCAGGAAACCCAGGTGCGAGACCTCCTGTCATCGCACATCCCGAAATCCTGATGGAGTAAACCCCGAAAGGTGGAGTGACATCTTGTAATCTGAGGCATTTTAGTTATGACAAACTATTGGTTCCCTTCGGATTTCGGCACTTCGAGAGACAAGAGAGTAGGGGAACACAAATGCATCGCGATTTCCCGAATCGCGAAAGCCGAAAGTACCTCTATGGTAAGGCCGGTGGTCATAACCCACGATCACATGAGTAAGGACAAGAGAGGGTAGGAATTGCATCGGGCCCCATATGAATTCGGGGAATTCTGTTCCTCGACGAAAGAAAGGAAAAAGGACAGAAAATTTTGATTTCCGTAGTAGGTGTGTTACAGGGATCTTCTAGAAGATGAGGTGGCATCCGAATGGTTTGGATCTTACTCGCTTCTCTGATTTGGTGGGATCATCCTAATCTCTTCAAACCATCTCTCTTGCCCCTATATAAAGAGGGATCTCTCATGGAAAAGGTTAAGGAAGGTTGAGGTTGAATAGGCTAATAATTGGATGATGGATTCTACTTCAGCTCATACTTGAGAGCTTCATTTCAGTTCATCAAGTCATTGTGGATCTTCTTCATTCAGGGTTAGAGCAAGTGTGTGTGTTGGAGAAAAGGGCCATCGAAAGGGGACCTTGCGACATCAAGGCTTTGGTTGTAATCTCCACTTTCATTTTAATATGATACATTGATATGTTTCTTTCCCATAAAACTTATCTTGTTTTATTGTATGATTCCTTGATCACATGCATAAGTTCTTGTTGAGTATATTGGATTGCTTTCACTTTGGTTGGCTTGTGTTCCCTTGCAGATTCAATATCACAGGAACACCAGAGTGGACCTAGGATGACAATAGCAAGATGAAGCGACATTTAAACGGTATGTTGCCTATCTCTTGTTAACTAGTAAACTCAATAGTTAGAGCTTAGGGAAAGTGTCATATTCTGTTATGTTTTGTTCTAGATCCAGGTGGATTTAGGGAGATCTGTTTATGTTTGCATTCACTGATTAATCCCATAACAAGAGGTATCAATGCCTCTTTCTTTGTTGGTGTACCTAGCTAGCAATAGTTGACATGTATATTGATTGGTGTGATGTATATTTGACATATATATTTCTTTGAGATGTATATTTGATATAGATATTGGTTTTGATACCAACATTCATGTATGTTATGCCTTTTCATACCATGTTGATGTTGGTTGATTTATAACATATTTTGAGTGTATGTGAATGGTTAAAATCATCAATGATTTATGTGTGTTTAAAATAAATTCGAAATGTATCACCCATTTAAATTTGAGATGTCATATAATGTTTAACTCTAATTGTATGAAATAATTTAATTTGGATTGCATTTGTGGAAACTTATAATCATTTGATTCCACACGATGTTTAAGTATTTTTCAATTTGGATTCTTTGTTATCCAAGAAGATACAATCTATTGATTAAACATGTTTACAAACTTTATTAAATTAAATGTTTTAATGAATGATTGCACAATTTTGTTTAATTTTTTACATCAATTTTTTAATTGGGTCATATTTTTTAAATTTGTTGTTAAATATTTTTACCAAACTTGACGTTGATATTGATAAAAGTATAATTATGATAATTAAATCTAACAAAATAATTATTCATCCAATTTTATAGAGTAATAACATCTTACATATTAAATCATGAAAACAATTTTCAATTTTCATTTGATTAATTTTTTTAAATCAAATTTTCTCATGATAAAAACAAAAAAAACAAAAAAAAAAACAATTGTATATAGCGATTGCTATTTTAATCAACCTTTGATGCACCTCGTACCAAAGGAGAGCATCTCTTATTCCTTTACAGAAAAATACATTTTTTAGCAAAACTAAGTTCAATCTTCCACATTCTCGGATACAGTAAATTTGTTTCATTAAAACTTCTATTAAATCATGAAAATCATTATAAATTTTTATATTAAATATCATTAACTAAATGACCTAGACCAGTATGTGTGTGTACACATACATGGAATATATATAATTTAAATCAAAATTGATTAATTTTTTAAATCAATTTGTTCCATTAAATCATGAAAATAATTATAAATTTTATATTGAATATCTTTAACTAAAATGACCTAGACAATTGATTAGAGAGAGAGAGAGAGGTCACGGGTTCGAATCTCTTGTTCCTCCTTGGGGTTAGTCCCGTAATCATGCCGACAATTTACATGTTTACCATCCACGAAATGTGGGGAAGTACTCAGAGTGCTCTTGTTCCCCCTTGGGGTTAGGCCCGTAATCATGCCGACAATTTACCTGTTTACCATCCATGAAATGATCATGCTGACAATTTACATGTTTACCATCCACGAAATGTGGGGAAGTACTCGGAGTGTTTTCTATAATTTCTTCAATCTAAATCTCCTTTTCTGCGGTTTTGAACGGGAATAATACTTCTCTACGGTTTTGAAATTATATCTACACGGTTTTGAATGGGAATAATACTTCTCTATCTCTGTTGTTTTGAATGGAAATAATACTTCTCTATTGTTTTGAAGGAGATATTTTATTTCTAACATTATATATCTGCGGCTTTGAACGAGAATAATACTTCTCTTTGGTTTTTACCTTTTTTTTCCAGAATAATCTATGTAGTTTCTCTCAGTTTCTCCAGAACTTCTCTGTTCTTTTCGGAAATTATTTTTGGCTTCTTTAACCGATTGAGCAATTGGACATGTGAAATGAGGTGAGTCATTTTTTACTTTGATTCAATTTTAATTTAAAATATATTTATAATAAAGACATTTAAATATTTTTTTATTTTAAGTTTCATAAGTAAAAGTTGATTTGAGAGATAATAATTAATATCATTATTATGATTTATTTTATTTTATTTATTTATTATTATTTTTTTTTACCATTTTTAAAGTCAATCCAAAATAATAATCGTTACATTTATTTTTTCTCTTCTTTTCAATATGAGCACTCCACCACCTATTCCAAAAACTCAGCCTAACAGGGGGAGGCCCCCCAAAATCACCCGGGAGATCCTTTATGATTATATGGAATCAATAGGAAAAAGGAGAGAAGAGAGAGATGCCAAAATCCAAATAGAGTTAGAATCATTAGAAAAAAGGAGTGAAGAAAGAGATGTAAAACTCCAAATAGAGCTAGAGGCAATGATTGATAAAAAAATTAAAGATACCATTCAAACTCAAATAGAGGATAGATTCTTAGGGTTCAAGAGTGAATTGTAGACAATGAAGGATAGGATTCAAGAAATGGAAAAACATAAAGACCCAACCCAAGGAGGGGTTGAAAAAAATCACAATTTGAGAGATAGGGTTAAAGAGATAGAAGAAAAACTAACCAACAATTTGACCCTCAATAATATGGAAATCAAATTGGATATCAAACCCATCAAAGAGGAAATGAATAAGCTAATCGAACTGGACCATGAGCGTAACGAAAGAGCCTTGAACCTCATAATTTTTGGTATAAAAGAACAACAAGAGGAGGATACACTAGCAATAGTAAAAGAGAAATTAAATAATAAATCACAAATTGATACAACTTACCTCATAGAAGCAAAGAGGCCAGGAAAAATAATTGATCACAAAGATAGGTTGAGCTGTGTCAAAGTAAGTTGTAATGACCATAAATATAGCATACTTAGTAAATCTCAGAGCTTAAAAGGGTTAGGAATATTTATAAATGAAGACCTCATTCCTGAAGACCAAGTTGAATTAAGGAAGGAAGTTTAAAAGGTAAAAGAATCCAGGAAAGAAGGAAAATGGGCAATAATTAGAAATCAAAAAGCTATTGTTAGGGATAGAGACCAAAAGGATAATAATAAATAGGAATATGGGACACTCAGGATCCTTTTTTGGAATTGTCGTGGCTTTCCATGGCGCACAGGTCCTATGATAAGTTGGATCCCAAGTGATATTGATATTATTTGTCTAGTTGAAACTTGGGAGCATGAGGAGTCTAAGGTCCCCAACATAGAAGGATTTGTCTTGTGGTCGACATGGAACAAAAAATCCCACCATAGAGGGTAGGTAGCATAGCTTGTTATATTAGAAAGAGCATTTCTCCTCACATTCAACTTCATAAGATTGACCCTCCCAATCAATACATTTGGATAGAAATTTCAGGCACCAATGCTAGGAAGATGTATATAGCAATTTGCTATTTTGCACCTATTAATTCTACTTTTTATAAGAAAAACAATCTAGATAACAATTGTCCCTATAATAATTTAGAAAAAGATATTTATAGTTTGAAAAATGAAGGTAATATCCTCCTGCTAGGAGACTTTAATGCTAGGACTGCAACTAAACAAGCTATTCTTTTAAGTATTGATTCCAACCATAATCCTTTATGGCTAGATCATGACCTTGTTTTATCTAATAGCTACAAAAGAAGCTCTGAAGTCCTAATTGAGAATTTGTTTGGTACTGAGTTGGTCAAGCTCTGCAACTCTCAAGACCTAATAATTTGCAATGGAGTAATGAAGTGGCCAAACTCCAACCAGATGACTTGTATTCATGGGCTGGGTAGTAGTGTTGTAGATTATGTGATATCTGATATCCCCGTTTCCAACCAAATAACAACTTTTGACCTTTTAAATGACCATGAGCCTGACTCTGATAATAAACCTTTAACCCTAACTCTAAACTTTTCCATGCATAGGAGCGCCATTGAAGAGAATTATGATAATAAAATGAATTTGCGCTTTGACAAAAGTAAAGTTCACATTTTCTTAAAGGATTTAAATAGTAAATTAAATATCCTAACTTATAAGGACAACATTGAAGAACTCTATCATAATTTTAGAACTACCCTTTCCACTTCTATTAACAAGTTCTCTTTCGAGGTGTCGTATAAAAAAAATAATAGAGTGACCAACCCTTGGTATGATAAAGAATGTAAAATTGCTAGGAAATCCATTAGGGATGATTCTAATGAGTCCTTAAAACTCGATAAGATCAATACGTACAAAGCCCTAATTAAAAGGAAAAAAAAAGGTACTATATCAATAAAAGGCAAGTGCAACTTTCACAACTATATAAGCTAGATCCTAAGAAGTTCTAGAGCCAAATTCTAAACCGCAATACTAAAGAAAATAATAGGATTCCCTTAAGGGACTCGAATTCCTACATTAAAAGTATTTACGAGTTCCCTAATGCCATGGACATCATTCCTATTGTCCCTACAAAGGAAGAAGTTTTTTCTTTAGATGACATAGAGTTCAGGGTTAAGTTGCTTGCAAATGGGAAAGCTAAGGACATTGAAGGCTACTAAGCTGAAATTTTTAAAATCACAGGGTCAATCCTTATCCCTCACATACACAAACTCTTCAATTTAGCAGTCAAGCAGGGCTTCCCTAAACCCTAGACGCAAAGCCTCATTGTTCCTACTTTTAAAAATGGGGATAGAAACATTCCCTCTCTATATAGGACCATTATGATTAGCCCAATTTTAGCCAAGCTTTATGGAATTATTTTGGAAAAGAAGATTAGCCTTTGGCTAGAAAGTCACGATAAAAGAGCTAAAGGCCAGGTTGGGTTTAGGAGATATCATTCAACCGTGGACCATCTTGTTACCTTTAGGATCATTGCAGAGGAGTTCTGTAATACTAAAACCAATCTTTTTTGTTGTTTTGTTGACTTTAGAAAAGCTTTTGACATGGTTCCTAGGAAAAACCTTTGGAATAGGATGGAAGAGATAAAAGTGCCTCTCGAGTTGAGGGCTGCTGCAATAAGGATGCATGAGAACATTATTGCTAAGTTTAAAAACATTGAGGGATGGTCAAAAGAGATTAACTGAAATATCATATTCAAACAAGGTTGTCCCTTGTCCCCTACCCTTTTTGGAATATACATTGACAAGTTAGAAGATTGATTGGAAAAAGCAGGTTGTGTCAACCCTACTCTCACTGGTATAGTCATCAATCTTCTTTTTTATGCTGATGATATCGTTCTTATGGCAAGGAGTCCCCATGATCTTGAAAACCAACTAAGAATCCTCAAATATTTTTGCTCCAACGTGGGTATGACTGTTAATACTAATAAGACTAAGGTCATGATTATTAAATCCAATAAGATCCCATATGATACCTTCGTATATGACAACAACAACTTGGAGGAAGTGACTTCATACAAATATCTTGGAATTGATATTCACCACGAGCTCAATTGGAATTATAACATTGAGAAAAGGATTATTGGGGGATGGAAAGCTTATTATGGGCTTGAAAACAATTATAATCAATTGATATTTGGTGTTGGGATAAGAAGAAACTCCTCTTTGAGACTCTTTTTACACTTATTATTCTTTATGGATGTGACGTCTGGGGTTGTAGTATCTCTCGTAAATCCTAGAGAAAGATAGAGCAAATACAAAAGAATTTTATAACCTATAATCTCAAAATTAAAGGAAATATGCCTTATCACATCCTCCTCTTAGAAATAAGCCTCTCCCTCATTGAGAGCATGGCAATGACTAGATACCTAATGTATAAGAACAAGTTAAACAACATGGAAGACAAGAGGCTTCCTAAAATTGTTTCAAAATCGAGTCGTAACCAGGATCGACTCAAGCGAGGATGGCATAAAGATGCTCGGTCTTGGATAAACTATTGGGGAATCATGGAAGACACCATTTTTCAGAATAAAGATACTATTAAAAAAAACTACAAATCAAAATTTAAAAGAAAATGTAGTGTGATAAAGAGTTAGAGGAAAAAATAAAATTAAGGTATTATAAGGATGTAATCAACCATAATCTAGAAGATCAAAATTATCTATATGTTTTGCCAAGTGTAAGGAAAAAAATAAGCATTGCTATGATAAGAACAAATTCTCACGAGCTCCATAGTGAAACTGGGTGTTGGTCAATTCCTAAAATGCCATGGGATGAAAGAATGTGTCACCTTTATGACACTAAGAAGGTTGAAGATGAAAAGCACTTTCTCTTAGATTCTCCAGCCTATACCCATATTAGATCTCATTTTCAAAATATTTGTCACACTACCAACGTTCCTAACCTTTTAACTCAACAAAAGTATGGTGATCTTGGAAAGCTTCTCTTAATGCTTTTTGAGCACAGGAACAAAATTCTAAAGAATCACAAGTAATCACTTACCCTCTTAGGGTCCGATAGACCAATTCGGTCCTAGTGGACATTAATCATCATCATAAAAGATTAATTTGTTTGAAAATCATTTTTAATTTTTATATTAAATATGTTTCAGTGAGGTGACTTAGACACACACACACACACACACACAAACACACACACACACACATATATCAAGAATCTATTTTTAAGGTCACAACCAAGCCAAACACCAATTGGTGTATGAGATCCCTTGTTTTTGGGACGAGGGACCCACTTCGGGCAATGATTTAACTGCTAAACTCTACGGAGGTGTACATACCATACCCCCCTCTATATTTGAACCTATGACCTCCTAGGTGGAAACACATGTTCTTAACCATTCCCTTGGAAAAAATATTATATTCATGAGTGAATATACATATTGCGGCCCAATCAAATAAGGGGTCTCGTACAAGTTCTTTCAACTCTGATTGGTTTGTAGAAATGCATAAGCATGCTGCCAATAGAGGCTCCATAGGTCCAAAATAGAACAATCAATAAAAACATTCAAAACATAAGTCCAAAAGCGTTTCAACGGGTTACCAAAAACAAAATTACAATTTCCCCTTACCACATCTTCTTTACCTTATCCTTAAAGTTGGAACTCCATTACTTCGGTTTCTTTACCTTCAACAGTTTCGTAGAATCCAAAGGTTCCTTTTGGAAGCAACATGGCTTCCTTGGAAAGTTTGTTTGCAGCTTCTTCAAATTCCCCATTAATATGATGTAAAGAGAGCCACTCAAATTTGCTAATCTGGTGCTTTAGATCCTTAAAAAAATGTGGCAGGCCCACACTTGATACAAACACTTTGCTATTTTCCTAGTCTATCACCAAATTGGAATCTCCAAAGACCTGAAGCTTCTTTAACCCTCTTTCCTGAGCAATGAATAATATAGTTCTGAGTGCGATAAACTTTGCACGGTTATTGGAACCCCAACTAGGGGAATAACATGCGTGTATAGTGTGATCTTGATTAAGAAATATAACTACTCCAACTAGATAATGAGGAGGGTGCCCTTGACTGGCTCCCTCAAAGAATCCCCAAGGTATCCCCTAGTTAAAGGACAACACAAAGAGCACTTGTGTTTTTTTTAATCTTCTTTTGACCTGGAACTCCCTTGTGAGGTTGGCAATCTGGACTGCACAAATATCCAAAGGGATGAATTTGTCTTTAAAAATAGTGTTGTTTTAGGCCCACCAGATGTTGTTCACCAGAATACAAGGGAGATCTTCCATGTGATTCACCTTTTTGTCTTCTAACCAAGAACAAAGGTTTGTTTCAAGCCACTTATTTATCTCCTTAGACACCCGAGAGACCATGTAAACCATGTAAAAGAAACAAGTGAAGAGGTGAGGAGATGTATCCTCCACCATCCTAAAGAGGGAGCATATGCTCGGCTCTATCCACCCTTTGTTTCTACTAGTTTCCCATGTGAGTAATTTATTATTGAGCGCTAACCCAATGGTGTTTTTTTCTCTTCAAAGGGGCATGTAATTTTAAGAGTGGGCCCCACCACCAAGAAACATCCCCGTCGAAACTGGCCTCCACGACAACATTGTAATCCAATTTATTTCTGAACTCGCCTATTCCATCATTTTTAGAGCAACAAACATAATCCTCTTCTTCTTCTGATATATATATATATATATATATATATATATATATATATATATATATATATATATATATATATATATATATATATATATATATATATATATATATATATATATCAATCCACTCAATTTGTGTATCACTTTTCCACATCACATGACCACTTTTTCCCATATGTGGTATTAACAACATCCATCTAAATTCCAACATTGGACAATCTATCTGCTAGCTCATTTCAAAATAAGGCGATTCCCCAATTCTATGAATATCTTCCACATAAATTTGTCTTGGAGGCTTGCCATTTTTTATTTGTTTGAAGCTATTAAGTATGTTTATCCCTTGTGTGGCACATTGAATCGTTGGAATGGTTTTATCTTCAAAAGTGCTATTACTCCTCATAATCGAACTGCCTAAGAAATTATAGTAGGGCATTCCAAACTACCCAAGCAATTATAAGTGGTGGTGCTTTCAATCTAAACTCCCCAACCAATTATAAGTGGATGTGCCTTGAATTTTTTTACTACCAAGTTCCTGCACCAGGTCTTTAAACATTCCTCAATTGAAACCCCCCTCTAGACATCCTTTAATCTCGTGACAACCTCCACTTCTAACTATACTTGAATTGGGTAATCACAAGACATAAACAAATGCTAAATCGATTCTTCATTTTCTTTACATAAAGGACATATGTATATGTGTGTGTGTGTGTGTGTGTCTAAGTCACCTTAGTTAAATATATTTAATATAAATTTTTAAAATGTTTTTCATCATTTAATAAAATATTTAATGAAACAAATTAATCTTTAAAAAATAATAAAATCTAATTATATATATATATATATATATATATATATTCCCTTGGAAAATATCTTATATTCATGAGTGAATATAAATATTGCGATCCAATAAAAAAAAGGGGGATCATATAGCTTCTTTCGACTCAGATTGGTCTGTACAAATGCATAAGCATGCTGCAAATAGAGGCTCCATAGGTCCAAAATAGAACAATCATTAAAAACCTTCGAAACATAAGTCCAAAATCCTTTCAACAGGTTACCAAAAACAAATACACAATTTCCCCTTACCACATATTCTTTACCTTATCCTTAAATCCGGAACTCCATTGCTTCGTAGAACCCAAAGGCTCCTTTTGGGAGCATCAAGGCTTCCTTGGAAAGTTTTTTTGTAGCTTCGTTCAATTCCCCGTAAATATGATGCAAAGAGAGCCACTCACAATTTCTAATCTGGTGCTTTAGATCCATCAACAAATGTGTGAGGCCCACACTTGATACTAACACTTTGCTATTTTCCCAATCTATCGTCAACGTGGAATCGCCAAAGACCTGAGTAACGAATAATAGAGTTATGAGCACGATAAACTCTGCACAGCTATTGGAACCCCGACCAAGGGCATAACATACATGTATAGTGTGAGCTTGATTGAGAAATAGAATGACTCCAACTCCGCAGTGAGGAGGGTGCTCTTGACTGGCTCCATCGAAGAACCCTTGGGGGATCCCTTGATCAAAGGAATACATAGAGAGCACTCATGGTTTTTTTAATCTTCTTTTGACTTGGAACTCCCTTGTGAGGTTGGCGATCTGGACTGCAAAAATCTCCAGAGGAATGAATTTGTCTTTAAAAATAGTGTTGTTTCGATCCCACCAGATGTTGTTCACTGGAATACAAGGGATAACTTCCATGTGATTCACCTTTTTCCCTTCTAACCAAGAATGAAGATTTGTTTCAATCCTTTTATCCGTCCAAATGACTTCCACATTTATCTCATTAGACACCTGAGAGACCACCTAAACCGTGTAAACACATCAAGTAAAGAGGTGAGAATATGTCTCCTCCGCCATCCTGTAGAGGGAGCATATGCTCAGCCTTATCCACCCTTTGTTTCTACTAGTTTCCTAGGTGAGTAATTTATTATTGAGCACTAAACACATGATGATTTTGACCAACAAATGGAGTCCTATTCTTCATCATTTAGATGAATATATCTTGATGATAAAGTATCTATGGTATCTATGAAATGATTCAATTTTTCCACCAATAGAGAGAGAGAGAGAGAGAGAGAGAGAGAGAGAGAGAGAGAGAGAGAGAGAGAGAGATCTATCTGTTAGCTCATTTCCTTCCTTTCTTTCGGTACCTGCATAAGTGTTAACTTCATAGTCATTAGTTCAACAAACTTGTTTGTACCATTCCCCAAGCTTGCTTTAAACTTTAAAATGTGTGAGTATTTCAAGTAAATCACTCCACATGCACCATTGGTCTGTGGATCACCTTGAGAAGCACAATCAAAATAAGGCCATCCCCCAATGCTATGAATATCTTTCACAAAAAATTGTCTTTAAGGCTTCTCATTTTTTATTTGTTTGAAGTTGTTAAGTATGTTTATTCCCTGTGTGGCACATTGAATCGTTGGAATGGTTTTATCTTCAAATGGGCTATTACTCCTCGTAATCAAACTTCCCAAGCAATTTTAAGTAACAATGCATTCCAAACTATCCAAGCAATTATAAGTGGTGGTGCTTTCAATCCAAACCACCCAACCAATTATAAGTGGATACGCCTTGAATGTTTTTACTACCAAGTTCCCGAACCAGGTCTTTAAACATTCCTCAATTGAAATCCCCCTCTAGACATCCTTTAATCTTGTGATAGCCTCCACTTCTAACCATACTTCAATTGTGTAATCACAAGACATAAACAAATGCTAAATTGATTCTTCATTTTCTTTACATAAATGACATATGTGTGTGTGTGTGTCTAAGTTACCTTAGTTAAATATATTTAATTTAAAATTTTTAAATGATTTTCACGATTTAATAAAAGATTTAATGAAACAAAATGATTTAAAAAAATAACAAAATCTCTTTCTCTCTCTCTCTATATATATATATTCCCTTGGAAAAAATCTTATATTCATGAGTTAATATACCTATTGCAGCCCAATCAAAAAAGGGGTCTCATACAACGTATTTCAACTCAAATTGGTCTATACAAATGCATACACATGCTACCAATAGAGGCTCCATAGGTCTAAAACATAACAGTCATTAAAAACGTTCAAAACATAAGGCCAAAAGCCTTTCAACAGGTTACCAAAAAAGAAATTACAATTTCCCCTTACCACATCTTCTTTATCTTATCCTTAAAGTTGGAACTCCATTGCTTCGGTTTATTTACCTTCAACAATTTCGTAGAAACCAAAGGCTCCTTTTGGAAGCAGCATGGCTTCCTTGCAACGTTTGTTTGCAGCTTCTTCGAATTCCCTGTAAATATGATGTAAAGAGAGCCACTCGAAATTGCTAATATCGTGCTTTAGATCCTTCAACAAATGTGTCAGGCCCACACTTGATACAAACACTTTGTTATTTTCCTAGTCTATCACCAAATTGGAATCATGAAAGACCTTAAGATTATTTAACCCTCTTTCCTAAGCAATGAATAATAGAGTTCTGAGTGTGATAAACTTTGCACGGTTATTGGAACCCCATCTAGGGGCATAACATGCGTGTATAGTGTGAGCTTGATTGAGAAATAGAACAACTCCTACTCCGCAATGAGGAGGGTGCCCTTGACTGGCTCCGTCAAAGAACCCCTGGGGGATCCCCCGCTCAAAGGACAACATAGAGAGCACTCATGTTTTTTTTAATCTTCTTTTGACATAGAACTCCCTTACGAGGTTGGCAATTTGGACTGAACAAATCTCTATAGGGATGAATTTGTCTTTAAAAATAGCGTTGATTCAAGCCCACTAGATGTTGTTCACCAAAATACAAGGGAGAGCTTCCAAGTGATTCACCTTTTTGTCTTCCAACCAAGAATGAAGGTTTGTTTCATGCCCCTTATCCGTCCAAATGACTTCCACGTTTATCTCTTTAGACACTCGAGATACCACTTGAACCATGTAAATGCAACAAGTAAAGAGGTGAGAAGATGTCTCCTCTGCCATCATGTAGAGGGAGCATATGCTCGACCATATCCACTGTTTGTTTCTACCAATTTCCTAGGTAAGTAATTTATTATTGAGTGCTAACCACATGGTGATTTTTCTCCTTAAAGGGGTGTGTGATTTCCAGAGTGGGTCTCACCACCAAGCAATGCCCCTGTCGAAATTGACCCTCCATGACAACATTATAACCTAATTTATCTATGAACTTGCTCGTTCCAACATTTTTAGACCAACAAATGGAGTCCTCTTCTTCTTCATTTAGATGAATATAGTTTGATGATAGAGTATCTATGAATTGATTCCATTCGTTCGTCAACAAATATATATATATATATATATATATATATATA
>ML778067.1:79169-146245 GCA_009831015.1 Picea engelmannii
TGACAAGTTTTTGGCCTACAAGGCCCTTGTAGAAAAGCAATCTGGCCATCAAATTCAAAGGTTAAGAACAGATAATGGAGGCGAATATGTGAACAATAATTTTACAAATTACTGCACTACACAGGGAATCCAAATACAACACACTGTTACATATACACCACAACAAAATGGTGTTGCTGAGAGAAAGAACCGCACATTAAAAGAAATGGCTAATTGTATGATCCAATATAAGGGATTAAGTCTAAATTATTGGGTGGACGCCATCAACTATGCAAATTACATAGTAAATTGCACTCCCATAAAGGCTCTTAAAAATATAACACCAGAAGAAGCTTGGACTAAAATTAAACCAGATGTAAGTCACTTCCGTGTATTTGGCAGTATAGCATGGGCTCACATTCCTGATGAGAAAAGGAAAGCATTGTAGCCTAAAAGTGAGAAGTGTATATTTGTTGGTTATTCTGAAGATGTCAAAGGTTATAGACTTCTTCAATCACATTGTAATGAAGTTATTATTAGAAGAGATGTTAAATTTGATGAAAATCTCTTGGCCTGCGAACCTAATTCGGCGGTTGTGCCTTCTTCAGCCTGCGAGCAATATTCGACGTTTGTGCCTTCTTCTGATCTAGTTTCTTCTTCAGATGATGATAGTGAGGATGAAAATCCACCTCCGCCTTCTCACCCTCCTCCAAATGAGTCCTTTGAACCTGAACTAGCACCAGCTCCACCGCTTCCTAGATGGATCCGTTCAACACGAGAAGCAACTGGTGATCTTGTCGGTGATCCTTCAGATGAACGTCAGACACGTTCACAGTTCCAGTGAGCCTCTTCTATTTTGGTTCAAGTTTCAGAAACTCATGATCCAGAGACATTTGCAGAAGCTTTAGGTCATCCAGATTGGGACACAACAATGAATGAAGAGTTTCATTCTTTAATGACAAACGATACTTGGGATCTTGTACCTCTTCCAAAAGGAAGAAAACTTGTCAGATGTAAATGGGTCTACAGAACTAAGTATGCATCAGATGGAAGTGTTGAAAGACACAAGGCTCGTTTAGTTGCTAAAGGATTTTCTCAATTTGAAGGAATTGACTATCATGAAACCTTTTCCCCTGTAGCCAAAATGAATTCCATCCGCCTTGTTCTTGCCCTTGCTGCCTCACATAAATGGGAGGTCCATCAGATGGATGTTAAATCTGCCTTCTTGCACGGAGATTTGCAAGAAGAAATATACATGGAACAACCTCCTGGCTATGTCCAGAATGACTCTAGCCTTGTTTGTCTCCTTAAGAAATCTCTTTATGGTCTCAAGCAAGAGCTTGGTATGCCAAAATGGACACCTTTCTTATTGCCACTGGATTCTCTAGATGCCATTCTGATCCTAATGTCTATACCAAGAAAGTAGGAAGCCATCTCATAATCCTTGTCCTTTATGTTGATGACCTTATCCTTACTGGTAGTGACTCAAAACTTTTAAACCATGTGAAAACCAACCTTAAGAAGAAATTTGAAATGACAGACTTAGGATTTTTGCATTATTTCCTTGGCCTCCAAGTTTTGCAAACCAATGAAGGAATTTTTCTTTCCCAGTCTAAGTATGCTTGTGACCTTCTTCATCGCTTTCACATGAACGATTGTAAACCAACCCCTTCTCCCTTCCAGTCTAGAGTTAAGCTTACTGCCACCTGTACTTCTCCTGAAGTTGATGTCACCCTGTACCGTCAGTTAGTTGGTAGCCTCTTATACTTGACTCATACTCGTCCTGATCTTTCCTTTGCTGTTGGTCTTGTTGCCTAGTATATGCAAACACCCCATGAAAGCAATTGGAAAGAAACTAGAAGGATACTTTGCTATGTTCGTGGTACAGTTCAGTTCAGGATACATTACAGTTCAGGGGGGAATCCTTTATTGGTTGGTTTCACTAATTTAGATTGGCCTGACGACCTTGATGATCAGAAGTCTACTGCAGGTTTTGTTTTTAGCCTTGGTTCGAGACCTGTCACTTGGGCCTGTAAGAAACAACAGGCTATTGCACTTTCTTCAACAGAAGCAGAGTACCAAGCAACGATAAATGCAAGTCAGGAAGCCCTGTGGCTTCGACGGATCCTTTATGAGTTTGGATTCCAGCACCAGCATCCGACCAACCTTTGGTGTGACAATCAGAGTGCCATCAAGCTCGTCAAAGACCCAATTCAACATCAGCGTAGCAAACACATCGAGCTACACATGCACTTCATCAGAAAGCTAATTCATGATCAAGTTATTGAAGTACTCTTTTGCCCTACAGAACATCAAGTTGCTGACATTTTCACAAAGTCTCTTACAGAAGCGAAGTTTTCCAAACTTCGATCTATGTTAGGAGTTCATGAAGTTGTCATTAAGGGGGGATAGGCTCTAATGCCTTCTTCCTTCTCCTATTGTGTCACTATTGTAAATCCTTCAATCCTATCCCAAGTTGTTCTTAAGGGGGGATGTTAGGATATTTAGACACTTAGGAGTTAGTTAAGACCTACTTGGTCTAATATGTCGTTAGGTAAAAGTGTGTTTCATTAGTATGCATTTGTAGTTAGGAAATCCAATTGTCATGATATGTTCCCGACATAGAGTGATCCGACGGTTCATACTCTCCTTGATCTTAATGACCATTGATCTATGGCTTAACACACAATTGGTCCATGATCTCTATTTAAAGAGCATGGAGGGTCATTTGCTGATGATCGATTGTGAGAAACTCTCTTGCAAAATCTCTCTATAATCTTTTTCTTTGCATTAATAAACTACTCCAAGTGGCCGCGTTGGCTGGGGCCGTGGATGTTTCCCCGTAGGGGTTTTACCACGTGAAACAATCTGTGTGTTGATCTTTGATCTGGTTATGTGAGTGGTTACTGAAGGTGTTCGTCCTCTGTTGGAATACCTGTGTTGTCAAACATGAATCACCTCAAAAGGTGCTCCTATGAAGCCCCATATTCTACCTCATCATCTATAGAGACCAAGACTTACTTATCTTTGACTTTGGTTTAGGAAACAATACTTCTTCATCCTTGAAGCTCTCCACTTCTTCTAAACCCATTAATAATTTTCTCTCATCTTCCTTATTCTCCCCTTGTTCCTCCTTTTCTTCAGCTTCATATTTAGTGTCACTTGTATTTCTTGTCTCTTTCCTATTCAGAGCATGAGGTGTCTTTTGGAATAAAGGGGGATCCCCTGATTCCATTCTTTTCCTTTTTCCTTGATCCGACTTTTCCTTGTCTTCCCCGGGTTGAGATGAAACACTATTCGTTAGCACACCAAAACTATTATTTCCAAGGATGGACACCTCAGGAGTAGCAACCAAAGACCCATTCAGAGAGGGGACTTTAATTGATATAACATCCCCATAAATCATGCTCACAATTGCAGAAGAGTCGGGTCTCTAATGCGATTTGGATTTCGCACCTAGATTTCCCCGAATCCTGCTTCTTTTTTAACCTCTTTCCACTGCTCTTCCGTCCCTCCTTCTGGGATTTTTTTATTTCCAACTTTCTTGCAATCTTGGAAAAGTGTTCATATTCATGACAAATTTTTCACTTGAAAGGGAGCTGCTCATAGTCAAGTTTTTGAAGCTGCTTCTAGTTATACAGTGAAATCATCATGACCTCGGGGAGCCCTTTTCCCAAGTCGACTTCCACACAAATAATTGCACAAGAAAAGAAGTTTTACCTTGGATTTACCCTATATATATAATTTTTGAGAGTGTTTCCTATGCACCTCAGAGCATCATCGCTCCAATAGTGGAGGGGGAGATGTGGGAGTCTCACGTAGATAGTGTAATGTACTCGTCAACCCACAGGAGGAGCAACGCTACCTCAATTTCTCACTTCAAATCTGGTTTCGAATTATTATAACATTTAATTAATAAAGAAGCATGAAAGAACACCATCAGAACACATGCAATAATCATGATTCATGCTACAACATAAAACAATGTTTAAACATGCCATGCACAACAATAACCAACAAGAAGACACATTAAAGATACACATCTCAAAGATATTAATTAATACACAATGTAAATAAATATACAAGCATAAAACACATGACATAAAGCACTTATCTTTAACAAAATGAATCACCAATTGGTTGCAAACCAAGGACGTTCCACCCAACCATAGAAGTTGCTATTCCAAGTCTCAACAATAAGTCACTCCCGAGTTAGGGCTATGAATCCACAAGGACGGTTATAGGGTGTCAGTCAACTTCCCAAACCAGTCAACACTCAAGCTCTCACAGGTTTCTCAACACACAACAATCCAAAGTACACCAACTCTCTGCTCTCCTGTCTGCACAACCCAAGAGAATGGATTTACCCTATATATATAATTTTCGAGAGTGTTTCATATGCACCTCAGAGCATCATCGCTCCAACAGTGGAGGGAGATACGTGGGAGTCTCACGTAGATAATGTAATGTACACAACCACCCACATGCTAAGCAACACTACCTCAAAACGCTAGCTTCAAAACTGATTTCAAATTCTTATAACATTTAATTAATAAAGAAGCATGAAAGAACACCATAAGAACACATGCAATACTCAAGATTCATGCTACAACATAAAATTGTGTTTAAACATGACATGCACAACAATAACTAGCAAGTAGTCACATTAAAGATACACATCTCAGAGATATTAATAAATACACAACGGAAATAAATATACAAGCATAAAAACACATGACATAGAGCACTTATATTTAACAAAATGAATCACCAACTGGTTGCAAACCAAGGACTTTCCACGCAACCATAGAAGTTTCTATTCCAAGTCTTAACAAGAATTCATTCCCGAGCCAGGGCTATGAATCCACAAGGATGGTTCTAGGGTGTCATTCAACTTCCCAAACTAGTCAACACTCAAGCTGTCATAGGTTTCTCAACACACAAAAATCCAAAGTACACTAACTCTCTGCTCTCCAATCTGCACAACCCAAGAGAATGGACTCCCTTCTTTTCCACACCAGTCCCTCAAGATGTCCACCTCCTTCCAGGGCTCCAGTGCATTTGGTCAAGAATCTCCATGCTGGGACTTTCAGGATTCACAATTGTGAATACAACTTAACACATGCCAATGCATCTTAAGAATGCATGCATTAATTCATGGTTTGAATACACCAACAATTATTATATCCAACAAACAATGGCTTCTTCTTCATCAATTCACCCCCATGTCCCAATCTAAGAACAAGAATGAACGAGGAATGATAAAAGAGAAACAATGAATGGAAGAGTGAAAGTGTGAATGGATAAGAACCCCCAAACAACCCATAAGATGAGTTTATATATTTACTTGGAAGTCAAGAACCACATGACCTTCCCCAAGAAGCTCATGCAACCACTTCTCTCAATTAAAGAAAGTATGAGTAAATAAAATATAATAAAAAAACTTATCCCCTTAAACCCCATCTCTTGTGGAATCATAGCCCCCTATAACTCTTGTCCTTGTCCGTCTAGTAGCCAACGATGTATTTTATTAATATTAATAATCAAAACATTACATTTCCTAGTCACGCTGGTCTCTTTTAATTGTTTGGGCACTTCAACCTTTCATAAATTAACAAAATACATTATTTGATATGGGGAATCAAAACCAAGGTATGACATTCCCCTCCCCCTTATTTTGGTACTGTCCTCAGTGCATATACAAAACATAAAACAAAATTTCAAAATTTATTCAAAAAGTCGCGGGTACTCTACCCACATGGCATCTTCATGCTCCCAAGTACCATCTTTAGGACCATAGCAGGTCCAATGAATCTTTACCAGTTCTATGACTTGATTCCAAAGCATTTTGACTTTTCTGTCCAATATGCGCATTGACTGGAATCAAAACCAGGGTATGACATTCCCCTCCCCCTTATTTTGGTACTGTCCTCAGTGCATATACAAAACATAAAACAAAATTTCAAAATTTATTCAAAAAGTCACGGGTACTCTACCCAAATGTCATCTTCATGCTCCCAAGTACCATCTTTAGGACCGTAGCAGGTCCAATGAAATTTTACCAGTTCTATGACTCGATTCCAAAGCATTTTGACTTTTCTGTCCAATATGCGCATTGACTGGACTTGAAAGTCTCCTTCTGTTTCCACCTAGATCAAATTCTAATCAATAACATGGTCAGGATCATGTACATACATTTTCAGCAAAGAGACATGAAATACATTATGCACATTCATGGAAGCATGCAATGCAAGCATGTATGCAACTGGCCCTATTATGTCAAATGTCTCAATTGGACCACATAATCAAGCTGCTAGCCTCATACAACCGCCCAACTTTAATGAGCTCTTCTTGGGATTCACTTTCAAAAGCACATGCTCTCCCACTTTAATTTTCTAGATGTTCTATTCTTATCTGCATAACTTTTCTGTCTATCTTGTGCTACGTTCAAATTCTACTTAATTTTAACCATTTGTTCTTCCATATCCTTGAGAAATTCTGGCCCAAGCACTACTCTTTATGTTGTGTTGTCCCAACTCAATGGAGTATTGTATTTTCTACCATACAAGGCTTCAAATGGGCTCATCTTCAATGAAGCTTGATACCCATTATTATAGGAAAACTCAACCAAATGTAAATAATCCTCCCACTTATATGGCTTATCCATCACATACATTCTCAACATGTTCTGAATCACTTGGTTGACTCTCTATGTCTACCCATTTGACTATGGATGGTATGATGTGCTAAAATTCACATTTGTACCAAATCCTTTAAATAATCCCCTCTAGAAATTTGAACAAAACTTTGTATCTCTATTTGAGACAATTGTCTTAGGTATTCCATGCAACCTAGCAATTTCCCTCATGTAAATTTGTGCAATACTAGTTGTTGTATGAGTAATCTTTATAGGAATAAAATGACTAGCCTTTGTCAATTTATCAATGACTACCACTATTGAATCATGTTTCATTGATGTCCTGGGAAACTTAGTGATAAAATCAATGGTTACCACTTCCCATTTATTTTTTGGAATTTGCAATGGTTGTAGCAAACCCGTTGGGTGTCTATGCTCAACCTTCACTCTCTGACATTCCATACATATGGCAATGTAATCAACAAAATATTTCTTCATTCATGGCCAAAATAATTGGCTTCCTACCACTGCAATTGTTTTCTGGTAACTAGGATGTCCAACATATGGAACATTATGCATTTCTTTTAACAACAAATTCCTAAGTTCTTCGAAACTAGGAACATAAATTCTATTCTTAAGCATAATTAATCCAACTTCTTTAATCTCATGCTCTTTAATTTTCTATTGTACATTTTCGTGCTGTAAACTTTCCTTTACTTGTAGGTAATTTTGATCTGTAACAACATCTAAAATTCTACTCTTTAAACAGTTGTAGCATGCATGAGATGTACTCTTTTGCTAAGTGGATCAACAAATTTATTTTATTTTCCCTTGATATGCTTTATGTCAAAGTCATACTCATTTAAAATTTCCAACCATCTTGTTTTTGTGGCATTCAAAGTTGGTTGTTCAAAAATATATTTCAGACCACTATGGTGTGTCCTTAATTCAAATCTCTTTCCCTTGAGATAATGCCTCCACATCTTCAATGCATGAACTATGGTAGCAAGATCCAAATCATGTGTGGCATAATTCCTCTCATGTTCTTTAAGCTTTCTGGACTCATAATTAATGACATGCCCATTTTGAGTGAGGACTCCACCAAGTCTTTCCTTGCATGCATTTGTACATACCACAAAATTCTCATTTGGGCCAACAATCTTTAAAATAGGTGCACTAGTAAGTAATTCTTTCAACAAATTAAAATTATCTTCGCACTTTGTTGTCCATTCAAACTTAATTCCCTTATTTTGCAAAGAAGTGATGGGATGAGCAATATTAGAGAACCTTGTTATAAACCTCATGTAGTATCCGACTAATCCCATAAAGTATCTAATTTCTAAAATATTCTTGGGTGTTGTCCATCCTCTAATGGCTTCAATCTTCTCTAGATCTACAACTATACCCTCTTCTGAAATAATATGTCTCAGGTAATGGATTTTTTCTTGGTAAAAAGAACACTTACTAAGCTTGGCATAAAGCTGATGTTCCCTCAACACTTGCAACACCAATCTCAAGTGATGTTCATGCTCTTCCTCAGACTTAGAATAAATAAGTATGTCATCCAAAAACACAATGACAAACTTATCTAGATAATTTATGAACATGCCATTCATTAAGCACATCAAGGCAACTGGTGCATTTTTCAGTCCAAATGGCACCACTACAAATTCATAATGTCCATACCTGGTTCTAAAGGTTGTCTTGTTGATGTCTTCTTCCTTGATTCTTACCCGATGGTATCATAATCTCAAGTCTATTTTTGAAAATATCTTTGCTCCTATTAGCTGATCAAAGAGGTCATCAATTCTGGGTAGAGGGTATTTGTTCTTTACCATGGCTTTATTTAGTTGTCTAAAGTCAATGCACAACCTCAATGTTATGTCCTTCTTTTTGAAAAAGAGTATTGGTGCTCCCCAAGGTGAAACACTTGGGCGTATGTACCCTTTCTTCAAAATTTCTTCTAGCTGCATTTGTAATTCTTTTAATTCTAGTGTACTCACTATGTAAGGTGTTTTTGATACTAGGGAAACTCCTGGTACTAAATCAATAGAGAAGCCCATTTCCCTCTTTGGTGGCAATCCTGGTATTTATTGGAATACATCTTCAAACTCTTGCAATACTGGCAAATCTTAAAGGCTTAGCCCTTTTGTCTTTTTTGGCTCTTCCACATGAGCTGCATTCAATTGAAATCATTTTCTGAAAAATCTCTTCAGCTGTAAGTTTGAAATCTCCCTTATAGAAATGGGTCTTGGAATTCCTTTCACAATTCTATGTTTTCCATCTTCATCAAGACATGTAAATGCCTTGTTATGACAATCTAGGACAACATGGTGCTTTTCCAACAAATCCATTCCAATTATGATATCATAATATCCTAATGAGATGATGTTCATATCAACATTAGTACTCACTCAATTCATATTTATTGGACAACCTTTGACCATCTCATTGATCCTTCTTTTGGCTCCAGTGGCTAGTTGAACCAAACTTGACTTTTCAAGCTTAATTTTTTCCAAATGTAATCTATCCACTATTTTAGGATAAATGTAACAATGGCTTTCTCTTGAATCAATTCACCACTACATATGGGAGGAAAAACCAAAGTTGTACTCTAACATTACCGATAAAATCAACCGTACTTTTGGATTTTACTTGCATTTTTGTATTTTTTTTTTAAAAAGTCCCGACGTTTGTCGACTATCCAACGAAAGGGACTTTATAATCGGATAATCGACGATAAAGTCCATTGCATTGGATATTTGATGAACACAGACTCCGTCGAATATCCGACAGTTGACAATGTCAATGATCTATGTGTCGCCATACCGACATTTGAAGAAATCAATATTTTTGCCCGTTAAACAACGTCTCTATGGTCAACAGTCGTCAGAAGTCCAACGAAAAAGTGATATATATTTTAAAAAGTTAGAAACATTAGAGACGTTTGACGTTGTTTCTATATTAGCGATGCTCTGTAGAGATTATAAGGGATACTTTTTGGTCAAAATACAAAAAAAAATATTTTGTTATTTGCATTACAAATAGTTAAACTATTGAGGTTGATTTTTGAAGATAATCATCACTGAAAGTTTGGTAAGGAAAAATGTCACATAACATTCTTTTAGGACGACAAGGAGATGTGAGATCTGTGTTGGAGGCTTTGGGTGATTGAAAATGTTATTGCCTTTGTAAAATATGTAGGGGCTATAATAGAAGGATACTTTTAATAAAAACAACTAAAAGACATTGTAGAGAGTATGGACACCTTGAAGGGGGGCATGCATATCGTCCCTTGGTAAGTTATTCATTATATGTCTTTATATTGCAAATTGTTTTTGTAAATATTTATATTTGAAACGTAGAAGAAAAATCATGTATTTTTTATTTATTTATGGATATATTATATGTATACAACAAATTGAGAGTAAGTTAAGAAGAGAAGAAGTAGACATAAGATGTAGATTTTAATTAGGGTTTAGGGTAGGGTTTAATGGTTAAGGGGTACAGGGTGTAAGGGGTTAATATTTTAGTAGTTTAAGGGTTAATAAGGCCATATTAGGGCTCAATGGTTAGGGGGTTAGGGTTTAACGTAGGCTTATGTAGTTTAGGTCCGAGGGGATTTAAAGGTTAATGGGGTTTTGGGGAGTAGGGGTTAGGGGTTTAGGGTTAGGGATTAAGGGGTTAGGTCGAGTTAGGGGTTAATAGTTTAGGGGCTTAGGGGGTAAGAGGTTATTGGTTAAGGGTTTAGGGGTTAAGGGGTTAGGGGTTAGGGGTTTAAGGGCTTAGGGGGACTGGGGTTAAGGTGTTAAGGATTAGGGGGATAAGGCCTTAGGGGTTAGGGGCTAGGGATTAAAGGGTTAGGGGTTAATGGCTTAGAGGTTAGGGGTGGGTTAAGGGTTAGGGATCAAAGGGATATATAAGCTCTCAACCCCTTATAAATTGTGGTCTCCAATTTGTGGGCAAGTTGCCATTGACTTAAAAGTTGTTTTCACCAGGTGAAATCAAGGAAGAATATGAAATAATGATGAAGGCGAAATAAGAATAGGTTGTTTTTGTTGGTTGTGAATATATATCTCACAAATTGTCTCTCTTTCTACATGTAAAAAAAAGTAACTTTTTTCCTATGTTTTTTCAACATATCCATAAACATCTTGATAAGTTGCACAAGCTTCATCATTGGTTTGTTGTATTTGTTTCTCGCTCTCACCTAAGTTGATTTCTCCATATAGAATACCAACTCTTAAGTACCCATAACCCTTGGATGGCCAATAACCTGTTAACCCCTAAGCCCTTAACTCTTGACCCCTTATAAACCCCTAGACCATTAAGTACCCCTATCCCCGACCCCTAATCACCCCTTAAACCCCAACGCCTAACCCTTGCATCACTAATGTGTTAACCTCTAATCCATCAGCTCTCAACCCCTTATAAATTAAATTGTGGTCTCCAAGTTGGGTCGGGGGAAGTTTCCATCCATTTAACACTTGTGGTCTCCAAGTGAAATCAAGAAAGAATATGAAATAATGTTGAAGGTGAAATAATAATATGTTTTTCTTGTTGGCTGTGACTATATATCTCACAAAGTGTCTCTCTTTCTACATGTCAATAAAAGTAACATTTTCCCTATATTTTTTCAACATATTCATAAACATCTTGATAAATTGCACAAGCTTCATCATTCATTTGTTGTCTTTGTTTCTATCTCTCACCTAATTTGATTGCTCCATATAGAATACGAACTCGTAAGTACCCCTAACCCTTGGATGGCCAATAACATGTTAACCCCTAACCCCTTAGCCCTTGACCCCTTATAAACCCCTAAACCATTAAGTACCCCTATCCTTGACCCATAATTACCTCTTAAACCCTAACCCCTAACCCTTGCATCACTAATACATTAACCCCTAATCCCTCAGCTCTCAACCCCTTATAAATTAAACCGTGGTCTCCAAGTTGGGTTGGGGGAAGTTTCCATCCACTTAACACTTGTGGTATCCAAGTGAAATCAAGAAAGAATATGAAATAACGATGAAGGTGAAATACAGATATGTTGTTTTTTTTCTTCTGGTTGTGACTATATATCTCACAAACTGTCTCTCTTTCTACATCTCAAGAAAAGTAACATTTGTCCTATATTTTTTCAACATATTCATAAACATCTTGATAAATTGCACAAGCTTCATCATTGATTTGTTGTCTTTGTTTCTCGCTCTCACCATCTATGTTGGCTGCTTCATATAGAATACCAACTCCTAAGTACCCCTAACCCTTGGACGACTAATAACATGCTAATCCATAATCCCTTAGCTCTTGACCCCTTATAAACCCTTAAACCATTAAGTACCCCTATCCCTGACCCTTAATTACCCTAGCTTAAACCCTAACCCCTAACTCCTAACCCTTGGACCACTAATGTGTTAACCCATAATTCCTCAGCTCTCAACTCCAAGTGAAATCAGGAAAGAATATGACATAATGATGAAGGAGAAATAAGAATATGTTTTTTTTGTTGGTTGTGACTATATATCTCACAAAGTGTCTCTCTTTCTACATGTCAAGAAAAGTAATTATTTTCCGATATTTTTTCAACATATTCATAAACATCCAGATAAATTGCACAAGCATCATCACTAATTTGTTGTCTTTGTTTCTCACTCTCACCTAAGCTATATTTGTCTTTGTTTTCATATATTATATTTGTAAATGTTTTCATCGTTTTAATATTTGTTATATACACTAATATTACTTGATTATTTGTAATTATAAAGGAACGATGCCCTAGGGCACTTCCCATGGAGGAAGATGTGGTTGTACAAGCACTTGTTCAGTGACATGGAGCAAATATTGAAGATCAATTTAATGATCCTATGGACAAATATGATGATGCTAATAACACAATTAAAGAAGATGCGACAAATATATTGATCCATGAGACATTTAATAATGTTGGAATGGATGATGATGACGGCTGGAATTGATGATGATGACGACCAACTTGATAGTGTTTTTTATATACATGTACTTGAGAAGTCAATACAACTCCTTTATGAAGGCTCCAAAACAAGTCTTCTCTCTGTTATATTGTTTCTAGTGAACTTAAAGGTTATGAATGGTTTGTCGAACACTTGTGTCACATAGCTCCTAAGGTATGTAATATATTTTGTCACATTTGGTACATGATGATAAAGGTTTTCTTTTTCCCTCTATTTTTATTTTTAGTTGATCATCTGTAAAATTTATATGCAATATGTACGATTAATATTCTTTACATTAACCAATACTGATTTTTTATATTGTAGATTGTTAGGTGAATTTTTGTTACCACTATCAAATGTTTTATGCTGCACATACCAAGATTTATATGTCATTATGAAAGATATTGGAATGGAGTATCAAGCTATTCATGCATGTCCTGATGATCATATCTTATATTATGGAGAGCATGTGTTGAAAGAAGAATGTCTGAAATGTCAAATTAGTAGATATCGAACCGATCAAGTAACAAAAAAGGTGCCTCACAGGGTTATTCGATATATTCTCATAATTCCACGTTTGCGACGATTGTTCACGTGCAAAAACATAACACAACTTATGGTTTACCATGCAAAGAACAAAAGTAAAGATGGTGTTCTTCAAATGCCTGTAGATGGATCTGCATTTAAGAAGATAGAGGAAATATGGCCACATTTTAAAGTCGAACCTCGTAATCTTAGGATTTCATTGGCAGCTGACGATGTCAATCCATTTGGAGATCTCATATCTACTTACTCAATGTGGCCTATTTTTGTTATCAACAATAACATTCCTCCATGGGTGTCACTAAAGAGGGAGCACATAATGTTGGCAATGATTGTTCCAAGTGTTTGTTTAGAATATTTTTTTTAACACGGTAACATCTCATTTGTCTTGTTTGTTTCATAATTATGTCTTATATTTATTTTTTCACTCATATATGTTCAATTATGTCTTATAATTATGTTTGATTTTTTTATTTACTCATATATGTAGTAATTATGTATTGTATGTTCAATCAATTAGGTAAGTACCAAGTCAAATATATGAATGTATATATCAAGTCTCTTATCGATGAGTTACTAGAGTTATGGAAGGGCATAACTATGTATGATATATCTAGACCAGTAGGCGTGCAAAAGAAATTTCAATTCCATGCAATGCTTGTATGGACAATTCACGATGCCCCAGGGATAACACATTTTTGTGGTATGTTATAATGTTACACAACACTTTAATAGTGTTTAATTTTATGAATTTCATATCATGCATGTTTTTTTATACAATCCCTTTATTAAACATACTTCGAATAGTTAATATAAATTTTAATCCATCTCTTGCAGGTCTTCAAACAGAGGGTAAATTTGCATGTCTAGTTTGTGGTCCTAAGATGAAATCTCATCGTTCAATAAGTTTAGGAAAGGAGGTGTTTGATAAGTATAGGCACTTCCTCTTTATGAACCATGGGTATCGAAGTACCTAAAAACATATTTTAAATGGGAAAGAAGAGACTGGATTAAAACCATAGTGAATGACACCTCATCTATGGCAGTTGCAATATAATAAAAATCGTCAAGGTATGAATCAAATTGTCTATGTATCACACATGAAATGTTTGGAATATTTTATATTTTTATTGCATTTTGTTCATCGTACTAATTGACAAGTATTGTTGTAATATCTTTAATTTATATGCTTCACCTTCAAGGTCGTCATGAAGGCATTAATAATGGGGCACTTCTACAAGGAATAAAAAGTTATCCTGTACAATTCAGTAGGCTCCCCTACTATGAGCACCAAGAAATTGTTCATTTGTTTGATAAAATGCACATCGTGAAGAAGGTAACAAAAACATTATGGTGAATCTTAGATGGAAGGAGTGACAAAGAAAAAATTGTCAAGATTTGTAATGACATTAAGGAGGCCAATCATGCAATGCAAAGTGTGATTAATTCAAATAATGATGGAGACCAAAATATAAGTGCCTTCCATGGTTATTGACAGTGCAACAAAGCAAGGATGTAAAAGAGGTTATTGAAAAAATTAAATTTCCCACTGCATTTTCTTCAAACATAAAGAATATCTTAACAAAGAAATGTGAATTAGGTGGGGTAAAAACTCATGATTGGCATACCTTGATTAAGGTAATTATTTTGGTGTATATATTTCTATATTGGTGAAACATTTGGTTAGTCTTTTTTTTCTACTAATTTGGGAATAAATAATGATTTTTTTTTTGTTACAATATGTTCTACCTCTATCTCTCCTAGACAACTTTGACAACATTGTCAAACAAGTTATATATGATCTTGACAAATACACAAGGTAAGTGGCGATTTATATGCAAAGCGTAATTTGTTCAATTTGTTGTACAACTTAAATTTGATTGCACGTGTTTTACTTGCAATGTAGTACTATATACTTTTTTGTTGAAACCTGTGATTTGCTTGCATCGTTTGTAGATGGTTGTCATCTAAAGTAATCTATAAATAAGATATAAAGTATTGGAGGAGACAAATTCCTCGTCTAATGTGTGAAATGAAAATGTATCTACCTCTAATAGTTTTCAATGCACAAGAACACTACCTCATACACTAAGTTGAGGAGATTGAAAAGTGTGGACCCGTACACACAAGTTCAATGTGGATGGTTGTGAGGCACTTGAAATCATTGAAGGCTTTGGTTAGACAAAGAGAACGTCCTGAGGGTTCCATGTTAGAGGTATATATGGTATATCAAACCATGGTGTATATTACTCAATATATTCCTAAAATAGAAGCAAGTATTAGTGTGGATCACATTTGGGATGTCAACTCCATCAACAAATTTGAAGGGGAGCACCTATTGGGGAAAGGTAGAATGAGGAAAGTGGCATATAAGTAGATGGTGGGGATTTATAATACATTTGAATTTTTGTTTTTATGTATATCATACTTATTTATTTTTAGTCTTCCTGCATAATCCATTATTATGAAGGTATACCATGGTAACTAATTATATGTGAATTGTTTTATTTTGATATTGTTGGTTGAGAGTGGGATGCAATACATTTATATATTGCAAAAAATCTTGATTGGATGAAGGGATGGATTGAATGATCTATACAATCTAATAATAGTAGGTTATCATGGTATGGTGTGGCTACATTGGTCAAAGAAGATGAATGTAAAGGAGATACCAATCTTACACAGAGGGAAACTGATTTAGCATATGGTTTAAAAGATAAACTGGCAAGCATATTCACCCATACTATTTAGTTTTTCTTAATATTATATTGATGTATATGGCGTGTTTTTGTTCTTCTTAATTTGCATAATTTCCAAGTATAAATATTTTTATCAATTGACAATGCATTTTTTACGTGTCTGACATATTTCAGTTGAAACACCACAAGGCTATGTGGTGGAATGGCCACAAATTTCGCATCAAAAAGTTGGATGAAAAGATGAAAACTTATTATAGTGGGATACCTGTAGTATTTCAGGTTACTAATGTTTCCTCTATATGTCACTGACATCTAAAAGTCTTTGAAAATCGACACTATAGGTTTTTGGATGATATACTTGAGTGTGACTTTAAATCCTTCAAATTAGTTTCGTTCGATGTCAAATGGTACATGCTACAAATGAATGAATGCGATCTTGTTAGAACTGTTAATCAACATGCTAACAGATTTACCATGGTTAATACAGGAATGATGAGCCACAATTGTATCCCTATGTTCTTCCAAGCCAATGTGAACATGTATTTTACTCAGAGCTTCCAGGTAGAGGGGGTTGGTCATATGTTGTTAGATATGATCCAAGAGGAAGGCCGATAAAGTATAATGTAGTGGAAGAATATAATATTGAAGAAGAAGATAATGTAGAGGAGAAATTAGTTCATGTGTTAGACAAAAACATCGTAGAAGTTCAAGGAGATGTTCTAGACAATGTTCTGGATGAAGATTATATCAACGATGTGTTAGATGAAGAACTTGAAGAATTTGAACCAATTGTAGGAGACAATATTCCTGATGATTATATATACGATGATATGATTGGAAATGACAACATTGATGATGATGTTGATATGGCCAATCCTTTCAACATCAATTCTGAACCGAATGATACATATGTTGAGTTGGATGAAGAAGAATATTAATGATATCGAAATGTTGAAATCTACAAGGTATGTATTTATATGTTTTCAATTGATTTGTTTTCTTTCATTTACCTTAAATTTTTGTTTTCTTAGTTTCTATGCTTGATTCTTATTATGTTGCTTTCAAATATTTTATAGACTAGTAGATAAATTGGGTATTGGGTAATTGAGAGTGATGTGAGGGGGGGGAGGGGAGGGGACATATGAGCTTCCATCTTCATGTGGTTGGCCTTGTTCAATAAAGAATATATTATTCTTGAAACCAAGAGAAGCTCATTCAGGTTTATACCATCATCTCCAATTTTAAATTTCATTCGTCTAACAATTTTCAAGGTTGTACATTTACCAATTAGTGGAAACTATGCTTTAATTTGAACCCACACAAAGTGACCTCTGAATAGGGCCAACTTTGAATTTTTTTTGGTTTATGCTTGTATGCACTGAAATTTGACATGGTTATAGTAGATGCATACATTGACAGTATGGGAGGGTTTCAAGACTCAAATACAACTCACACAAACAATTTGACAATCAAATGAAAAAATTATAACATAAATGTGAATGAGATTAAATTATCCATCATCGTATTTGTCATCATCATTAACATCATATTGTGGTGAAGTTTCGATGAACATGTTCTTCATTCCTATATCATCTTCGTCACAACTTTTCAGAAATGAAGACCAGTGAAAGGGGCCAGCATTGAATTTTTTCAAACTATGCTTCTCCAAGTCATGGACATGGTATGAGGATGAACTATAAATTTCTTAAGGCATACAATATGCTTTTAGGACTCCAAAACATGCATAGAGTCTAAAACCACCACATAGGCCCTATAAATGGAATCTTTGGTCTATGTGTCATATTGGCACCATTACAAGGTTTTATGAACTATAGATGACTCTTAAGGTTTTGTACATGGTATATGGATAAAAAAAATAGTATTCAAGGGCCTAAAGGATGCTTTAAGAGCTAATCTACCATGCACAAGGTTTAAAACCAAGAGAAGCACATTCATGTTTATACCATCATCTTAAATTTTATCTTTGGTTAGTATAAATATTTTCAAGGTTGTCCATTAATTACCGATTAGTGGAAATTATTCTTAAATTTGACTTCATGCAGAGTGACGTGTGAATGGGGTCAATGTTGAATTTTTTTTAGTTTGTGCTTGTATGCACTGAAATTTGACATGGTTATAGTAGATGCATGCGTTGATGGTATGGGAGGGTTTCAAGAATCAAATACGACCCACACAAATAATTCAACAATCAAACGACAAAATTACAACATAAATACGAAGGGAGTCACAAATCTGTCCCATAGAGTAAAAGAGTGCCCCAAACAAGTGCCTCAAATCATCTAATAAAACCAAACCAATGACCAAGGGCCAAGGGGAAGAGGAGAAGAAAAAAAGGGGAACCCTACCTAAGCACTAAGGAAGGGGAAACAACAATTAGTGCTGAACTAGCGAAGGTAATAGGGTAAGGGAGATAATATTGGTTCGATGCAAGTGAAGGCATGAGGCATGCCCAATGATGGTAAGGAATTGATAAGATCACAAAGGTTACAATGTTCATGGTGAAGCGTGAGCGAAGGCATATCGCAACATACATCAGCATACACTAGCATGAGGCAAGTGTGAGTGCTAATACAAGCTATGATGTCAGTAGCATGCTAGTGTATCACGATAATTCACACAAAAGAGTGTTTTGGTTCATATGGTGATTTAATGATCGAAGCAAGCATCGAATGTGGTGGTTAGAATAATTAATGCAATGATTGATAAGTAAATCAAGCATCATTAAATTTAGAAGCTATTATAGGTTTGAGTAGGCATGCATCCATGCTAAGTATTATAAATATTTTCTTGAGTATGCATGCATTTATATTAACTAACATAACTATTTATCTTTCTTTTGTGCTTGTGTCATTGTGGAAAATAGGTCATCAACAAAGGTTTTTAAAGATATGATTCAATTTTCCTTGTTAGAGTGAACATGGAGCAAGTAATAGGTTTGTCTTATCACTAGCTAATTGAAGTGTAAGCCAAAAAAGGGAAGTCTATCAAACCTAATAGAACAATAAGCAAGATTTGAAGCCAAACATTGGAGGATTTTTCCCATGTTACCAAAAAATAAGACACATGGAATATCCCCTCAATTAAGAAGCACCAAGTAAAAGGGGCAATGTTATCAAGAAAATGAATAATATTGAATATGATGGTTTATGGGAGTTTTTTTTCATGGCATGTTTAAGATTTATGAATATTCGATTTATTTTCTATTGATCTTGAAGAGGTGTACATAATTCCAATGGTGATGTTAAAGGGCCCCATAAAAGGGTGGTGAAGTAACATCCAAACTAGATTTGATGTAATCAATTATGAATCTTGAAGGATTAGGATGACTTGAAGATGTTTTGAACTTTTGATGGATATGTTCTCTTTCAAGAATGATATACAAGATGTCTTTAATCAATTTTAAGTATACAAGACATTTTGTGGTGACAAAGGATTACAACCATAAAATGAGTCATTGACAACATGGATATTGAATCATCTTCAAAGGTTTTGTGTTGTTCAACATCGTTTTGGAGCCTTATATTTAAGTTGTTACTGTAGTTACTTAGTTGGATACCATGTAGAATGCCACATTCATCACATTCAAAGTGGATTACGAGAAATAAAAATGAACTCATTGTAGGATTTCACTTGGGTATGTGTTCACTTGATTAACCAGTCGCAATTTTCATGGGTTTTCTAGAACAACCACTTGGGTATGTGTTGTGCCTTTCATTACTTATCCAAAGTCTAATTGTCATCACTCTCATTCCAAAGGTAGAAAATTTCTCTTGATCTTCATTAGACTATCACCATTTTAAGTACCATCTATTTGGAGACCTCAACATACTGTATGTTTCTTTATCTAGAGGCTTGTCATTGTATGTGTATGGGTTCTTTGCCCATGTTTCCGCCTAAGTTGAATGAAATGTTGAAACACATATTAGTTTTAGAAATGGGAATGCCTATAAACGTGATGCCCCCTCCAAATGGGTATGTCAAGGGATACACGGTGTGCGTGTAATAATAATAATAGTAATCTAATTTTAAGGTCACAACCAAGCCAAACACCAAATTGGTGTATGAGACTGCCTTGTTTGTCAGACAAGGGACCCCCTCCACACAACCATTTGACTGTTAAATTCTATGTAGGTATACATAACCTACCTGTTACACGTCAAAATTCCACGCTTGCATAATGTGTCGCATGTGGCGCAAACGTCACATCCTAAGTTTCGTAAGTGTCACAACTAAACTGTCGCAAGTGTTGTAACATACTTCATACACTCTTAGTAAGCGTTGCAACTCAATCAACACCATAGAAACACTTTCCTTAACCCATAAATCATGTTAGAAGAAAAATCCCCATCATTTGGCTGTCGAGACATACCTTTCTACCTAAGATTTTGATCATTCTTGGACATTTAAGAAGGTTGACACTCCCCTGCCTATGCTTAGGGGACGCCAACGCTCCATACACCTTATTAAGGGGGTGCCATGGTGCCCTGTCTCCAACTTTATGGGGGCACCATTGTTGGTTGAGGGAATCAAGGTGAATCCCACCTTCTTCTAAGGGAAAACTCTGAAGGTTGGGGTTTGTTTGGTTCGAGTCTTACTCCATGGCTCTATCTAAGGAAAATAACCATAACATATGGAGCCATATCTTCAACAAATTCAAAAAATACTCAAGGTGGTTGAGCCTCTCAAAGCCTATAAATTGGAGGCATTTTCATGGTGAAAGGGGGGAAAGAAATAAGAAAAGAATCATTATTTTGATCTCATTTCGTGCAGGGGATTGGACGAGGAGAGCTTAGAGAGGTTGTAGCTGCATCAATCATGGTCTATAAGTATTTTATTTTGGGTTCTCATTGAATATACTTGGCCTATTTCCTGCAAGCTTGTGTATTCTTGCATGTGATTGTCTACTTTATCATAGATGAATTTGTTTTACCTAATCAACTAGAGTAGGAGCTAGTCATTTTTCTTTGCTTCCTATTGCAGGTATCAAGTTGCGCCAAAATATTTTGAAGATCAAGCTCATGGATTGGAGGCAACGAGGAAAAAATTTGTAAAAAGGTACATCATTCCCTTACTCCTTATCTCTTTATGATTGGTTAAAATGAGTTTAAAGAGATGTTAGTGTCCATTTGTAGTGTTTCTGTCTTGGTATAGGGGTCTGGTAATCCAAGGGAGATTTCAGTTGTTCGTAGGGGAAATATTCCGTAACAGAAATTGGCGACTCCAGCGGGGACAAACTTTGACTAGTCTTTCCTTGGATCGTCTAAAAGCTTCTTGCCTATCATTAGATCTTGCTTGGTGCTTGATTTTGAGTCAATTCTTTCTTTCCTCTACTTTATTCAAAGCTTCATAGAGTCATTGACTGGATCTTTATGAATTTTTAGCACGTTTCAACATTTTTTTAAACTTTCCTAGAACTGGCCCTCCCTTGCAATGAGCACCAGGGTGCCACTGTCAGACTGGCACTCCCCAACAACATTACAAGGAGCGCCACTCTTCCTTGTTTCCTTGAAGACATGAGCACCACCCTCTCTTTCTTGTGAGAATATTGAGGTTTTCCAAGTCCTTATCAGTTCAGTTGATAAGAGGTTTTTAACCCATAAGTCCTTTATTTGTTTTTGGCTTTGATTGGTTCAAAGGATTGTTATTTCATATTTGTTGAGCTTGCAATCTCCTTCTTGATTACGAGATTGGTTCATTTTAATTTTTCATTGGTTTAATCATTGTTTCACAAGATCATCAGTTATCTGAATGATTAGGAGGGTTTGCAAGGGTTGGTTGTTCCTTGAGTTTCTTGTCAGTCTTCCTTTGATTGAAATGAATTGAAATTCAATTGCTTGCAACAACCTAGCTTTGATATCCTTTCTTGCTATGCACCATTCAAAGATTATTGAGTGTGATTTTTCTTGATTTTTATCTTTTTGGATCTCTGTTTGAGTAAGTTTAATTTTCTTTGATTTCATTTGTGAGTGTCTTTGTTTGGATGATATTTTGCTTTTGGTTCTTTGTATTTTTAGTAGCAAACTATTTCATTGTTATTGAAAGAAAGAAGCATTATAATCACACCTTGCATCTTAAAATCAAACAAAGAAAATTTGAAGAACTTTGCATGCATTGGTTTTGGAAACTGAAAATCCTTTGTTTTGATAATTTGGTAAATGTGTGTGGATTATTTTTGGGAGCAAATTGCATAAAGTTTTGCATTATTTTGAGTGTTTTTTAGTGATACAAAAGAAAGAAACTCTTCTCCTTCCCATAATTAGAAGTTCATCGAAAAGAAAATTGCATCTCATTCTTTTGCTTTCTTTTTGGAGTCGAGTCTCAAAAATATCACCAGTTTCACTATCATTCACCTTTGACTAACAAACATCCATGAAAACGAATGCTAATTAAAAGTGATCTAGCAACTTTTATTTTTAAGGATTGTGCACCAACATTATACTAGGATTAGAGCTTTGGAATAGGTTGTGAGGTTAACTCTCCAAAGCATTAAAGATACACATAGAATCTTGTGATAGGGAGAGAAAATCCAATTTTCGTATAAGCATATTTGGGACCCCCCTCACACACAGGGGTTAAAGATGAGGTTGTGTACGACAAAGCATCAAAGATTACCCATATGAGGCTTAAACAATAGTAGAGGAATGATCATATAGTGGGGGTTCTTCCTAAGAATCAATTTTTTTCACTTGGTCTCAGAGCTTCATGAAACCCGAATTCGTTCGGGGTCCTCAGGAGTTTACCGATCCACTTGTCTTCAGTTCTCTTGAAGAATTTTGGACTTGATATCCTGCCCATATGTTCGGACTCGACTACTGACTGTACCTGCCCAGAGGCTAACTTCGAGTTGGTAACTTTGGTAGCCATAATATTTAGGGTCTATACACGAGGTGATGATGAAGGGGAGTCTTTGTTGTACCTGGTTCAGATGTTGGTCAAACTCACTCGGGCTCCTTGGAGGGTAACCCACAGATAAAACCATGAGGGAACTTGCACCAAGGTGTAAGTCCATTAAGAAGGTCACCAATGTAATTGATCCACCCGCTCAATCCCATCCCCTTCCCACTTTACTCCCGCGATGTTGGATTTCACCACCAACTTGTAAGTTCATTGTGAGAAGATATTGGTTTTCTTGTTCATCTTTTTAGATTTTTTAGTGTGTGTTGTTTATTCTCCCTAATTGTCCTTAAGAATTGGTATTGTGGCTGATAAATATCTTCATTGATCATGTAGGATACAAGGGTTTCTTCCATAAGGTTACACACCCCTACCTCCCAATTTTCCTGAAGACACTTTTTGTGGAGAAGTTGTCTAAGAAGAAAACTATTCTGACACTGGGAGTGTTGTTACTCCTTTAATTCAACATCCTGAGGGAGAAATTGTAATAGTTTGGGAAGGTGTTGTTTCTCCTGTAAACCCACCACTGACCAACCCTCTTGATCCACTTCTTGTCCGAGTATATTCTTCAGGGAATATCATTCCTAAAGATTACCCCAGATTACCGTCAAGGCCATACAAAGAAGTTACTATGGAATCAGAACAACTCAACACAAGTGAAGGATATACAACACATGTTTGTACTACTAAAATGGTAGATCCAACTCAAACTATTGTTCGTCCTATATGGAAAAATCCATCGAGCCATGATCTTTATGAAAAATTCAATATGCATCGACCATTTTATGCCCCTCCACATACACCTTCCGCTACTAATGCAGGTGCAAAACCATCGAGTCATTATCTTGGTCATCTTGTAGGACCGACACTTAACACCGCTACCACTTCCAGTCAAATATTGAGTTATACAGGTCTTGTCCTTCCTATTCATTTACACAACACTATGATGGTTACACCAAGGATGCCTCTTCAAGTAGCAATTTCATTCACACCACAAAATCCTATTGGGACACCTTCCCATCTTAGAATGAAAAACCCTGTCACACCACAAGTCTCGTTCGGGGGAAAAATCCCTATTGGGGGGAAATCCTCCATTAGTGGACAAGTTCCTACTGGGGGGAAGCCCTAATTCAGTGGATATGTCCCTTCAAGGGGGGGGGGGGGACTCTCCTTTAGTGAACAAGTCCCGGTCGTTACCCAACCTATGACAAGGGGGAAAGTTCCAAGTATTTTTGTCGAAAACCCACAACCAACCCGGGGACCACCTCAGGGAGGATATTTTAATCCACCGCTTCCTGGAGGATATTTTAATCCAACGCCACAAGGATGAATTTTAAATCCTAACCCGTCTGGACTGTACTCTAGACAACCAAACCAAGGTGTGCCAAATCCCACTTGGGGTCCTCAGAGCCAATCATCTTTTCCTCCACATGGTTAAATTGGTTATCCTTCTCAAGGTCAAACTAGTTGTCCTCCTCAGGGTCCAATTGGTTATCCTCCTCAGGGTCCAACTAGTTACCCTCCTCAGGGTCAATTTGGTTTCCCCTCATTTTTTACCCATGCACCTCAACAAATGAATCCCGCTTTTACTGGCTAAAACCCTCAACAATCATATATGGGAGGACCTTCTGGATACAATTTCCCTCAACAACCTATTTATGGTCCTACTGGTGTTCCCATGCCTCACCAGTATCATCCTCAAAGTAATCGGCAGTTACCTTTTCTGGCTACTTTAAATCTTCCATACTTGGTGAGATTGAAAATGGATCCCATATTGCATTCTCTTTTGTAGCCAGTAATTCCCACCAAGTGACCATTGGACATCCCAAAATTTGACGGTAAACCTGGATAATATTTGAATAACCATGTCATGGCATTTCATCTCTAGTTTTCATCAAAATCATTGATGGATGACTCTATTTGTTTGCGTCTTTTCCAACGCACTCTTACGGGCTTCGCAACAAAATGGTACATTGAATTACAATGTATATTTTTTTAGGATTTTAATTCACTTTCAATGGCTTTCCTCACCCATTTTCAACTGTCAATTAGATACGAAACCAGAACATAACTTTTGACCTCCCTTTGTCAGAGAAACTTCATACATATTTCAGATCATATTCATGAGTGGATACGACAACGCCGATTAATCATAGCTACCATCCCAGACCAATTGTTGGCATAATGGTTCACAAAATCACCGCTACCATCGAGTCATTATCTTGGTCATCTTGTAGGACCGACACTTAACACTGCTACCACTTCCGGTCAAATATTGAGTTATACAAGTCTTGTCCTTCCTATTCATTTACACAAAACTATGAGGGTTACACCAAGGATGCCTCTTCAAGTAGCAATTTCATTCACACCACAAAATCCTATTGGGACACCTTCCCATCTTAGAATGAAAAACCATGTCACACCACAAGTCCCATTTGGGGGACAAATCCCTATTGGGGGGACATCCTCCGTTAGTGGACAAGTTCCTACTAGGGGGAAGTCCTAATTCAGTGGATAGGTCCCTTCGGGGGGGGGACTCTCCTTTAGTGAACAAGTCCTGGTCGTTACCCAACCTATGACAAGGGGGAAAGTTCCAAGTAGTTTTGTCGAAAACCCACAACCAACCTGGGGACCACCTCAGGGAGGATATTTTAATCCACCACTTCCTAGAGGATATTTTAATCCAACGCCGCAAGGATGAATTTTAAATCCTAACCCGTCCAGACTGTACTCTAGACAACCAAACCAAGGTGTGCCAAATCCCAATTGGGGTCCTCAGAGCCAATCATCTTTTCCTCCACATGGTTAAATTGGTTATCCTTCTCAAGGTCAAACTGGTTGTCCTCCTCAGGGTTCAATTGGTTATCCTCCTCAAGGTCCAACTAGTTACCCTCCTCAGGGTCAATTTGGTTTCCCCTCATTTTTTACCCATGCACCTCAACAAATGAATCCCGCTTTTACTGGCCAAAACCCTCAACAGTCATATATGGGAGGACCTTCTGGATACAATTTCCCTCAACAACCTATTTATGGTCCTACTGGTGTTCCCATGCCTCACCAGTATCATCCTCAAAGTAATCGATAGTTACCTTTTTTGGCTACTTTAAATCTTCCATACCTGGCGAGATTGAAAATGGATCCCATATTGCATTCTCTTTTGTAGCCAGTAATTCCCACCAAGTGACCATTGGACATCCCAAAATTTGACGGTAAACCTGGATAATATTTGAATAACCATGTCATGACATTTCATCTCTAGTTTTCATCAAAATCATTAATGGATGACTCTATTCGTTTGCATCTTTTCCAACGCACTGTTACGGGCTTCACAACAAAATGGTACATTGAATTACAATGTAGATTTTTTTAGGATTTTAATTCACTTGCAATGGCTTTCCTCACCCATTTTCAACTATCAATTAGATACGAAACCAGAACAGAACTTTTGACCTCCCTTTGTCAGAGAAACTTTGTACATATTTCAGATCATATTCATGAGTGGAGACGACAATGACGATTGATCATAGCTACCATCCTAGACCAATAGTTGGCATAATGGTTCACAAAATCCCTGCTACCACCTATTTCTCATGATGTGGCAATGGAAGGCGTAGTTACGAAAGAAGATTCTATTGCCCATGCCCAATATCCAAATTTGGTTTATTTTCAGTTTGGTACTTTATATGAATTGATCCCAAATGCTCCCCATATGTCAACTGATCCATCCAAACCAACATTTGTCGCTCATGTCAACGAAATTATCAGTTCTATCAAAACTCAACCTGCCTCACAATCCACCGAGGCTACGAATCATTTGGTATCTACCTCGACTATAGTGAAGAATTTTGTCTCATATAATTCCGCCCCAACTAAGGTTTCTGAAGTGAATGCAGTTCAATCTACTTCACCACCACAATCCGGGGAGAAAAAGAAGAGTAAGAATAAATGAAAGAAAAATAATAACCAAACAGAAAATACAAAAACACAAACACAACCACCTATTGTTGAAAAGAAACAACAACGAAAACCAAAATTTCCCTATCCCATATGTGTTGAAGATCATTATACAAGAGATTGTCCTCATCGAGAGGAAGTATCAAAATTCCTCAAAGGTCTCAACCCATTGTTTTGACACATCCTTTTCCACAACAACAGTCAATGGTTCCGCAAAATCCTGCACCTCCCCAAGGAGGAAACCTGGTTCATCCTCTTAACGAGGATGCTTCCTCAAGTTCACATATCTACAAATTCAACGGTGCAGATTTGATCACTAGGACTACAACATATGAAACACCTCTAGGGAAAACTGGTAAATAAAGTGTAACTAATAAAACCGTAATTGATCCACCTTCCACTTCTATTACCCCTCCATCTGGACCTTCCCAAATTGAGAAACCAACAGTTGAATCTATGTTACGTCTACCCAAGAGTACTATTCAAAATTTGACCTTTAATCCCAACTCTCGTGCTACCCATAACTATAACATTGTTGAATATTTGGCTCAAGCACATTGTGCAATGTAGGCTCTCGAAGTTCTACAAAATTTCCCTATTCAACGTAGGACTCTCTTGGCAGCCATTGGAGCTGTAAATCCGAAGTCATCCAATAATATCACGTTTAACATGGACAATTATAAATCGAGGTTCTCTCACCAACTTGCGTTTCAAATCGACGTTGTTGTTCACAATCAACACATTCATTGCAGTATATTGGATGAAGGAGCATCAACCTGTGTCATGTCCTTAGCCTATTGGAAAGGTCTTAAATCACCTGGTTTTAATCAATATCCTACCATGTTGAAAGCATTTGATGCACGAGGTTTCAGACCTCATGGAATGTTACAATCATTAGTCGTTCAACTGGGGGGGAAAACTATTTTCGTCAATGTGGAAGTAGTCGACACTCCTTTAGATTATAACTTACTTCTTGGAAGAGGCTGGTTTTATGATATGATTGTTGTGGCCTCTTCAGTTTTTCGATGTGTCAAGTTTCCTCATCAAGGAAAAATAGTTACCATTGATCAATTAGATTACTTTACACCCGATGCTCGCAGTCAAGCAACCAACAATATTCAATTTTTGGGGGACTCAAATATTACTTATGAAAGTGTAGGGGAACTTTCCCCACACCCTTCCTCGAATTTCGCACCATATCACAACAATAAACATGACTTCGACCATGGTACATCAATCCGTCGAATCATCCAATCCTTAGATTGTGCCTAGTCCTTTAGAGTTTGAAACACTAGGTGATAGTATGTCTCTTAGCCTAGAAGAGGTCAACTATGATGCCATTCAATTTGCCTCTCCTTTACCCAACGACCAACATCTATTGGCATCCAATTCTTATTCACTACCGTCTTGGTTGAACTCCTTATCATTCACCTTTGATTACATCCTACATATTTTTCCATCCGACGAATCTATTATGGAAATGTTTAGTATCAAAGATTCACCTTGGAATGATAACCACCACCATTCATCCTTTCTTCTGAGTTTGCATGAAATGGAGGAAAACATACACTCTATTTTTCCATCTAATATTGTCGATAATCCTCAATCTCCTATACTCACTCAAGATACTATCTCCAAGGGAAATTTAGGAAATATATTGCAAACCATAAGCGTAGACATATTAGAAAAAAAAAGTGTCGTGGAACATATTCAATTAGGAGAAAACTATTCAACTGAAGAAATTCAACATTATACCGCCTTATTTAAATAATTTCGCAACATTTTTTCCTGGAGCTATGAAGAAATGCCAAGAATCGATCCTTCGATCATTCTGCATGAAATTAAAACGTATCTTGAAGCTAAACCTATACGATAGAAACTTCACCCTATTCATCCTAAGAAAATTGTGGCAATAAAGGTAGAAGTAGAAAAATTATTGAAATATGGTTTCATTTACCCAATACCTTTGAACGAATGGGTTTCTAACATTGTTCTGGTCATAAATAAATAAGGGAAAATTCAAGTTTGCGTTGACTATAGGGATCTTAATAAGGCTTGTCCAAAAGACAATTACCCTACACCCTTCATCGACCAAATTATTGATAATTGTGCTGGCAACATCATCTTCTCTTTTATGGATGGATTTTCTTGGTATAACTAGATAGATATTTTACCGATTGATCAACATAAAAAAACCTTCATCTGTCCATGGGGGACCTTCACTTATCTTAAGTTACCTTTTGGCCTTAAAAATGTTGGAGCCACTTTTTAGCAGGCTATGTCATACACTTTCCACGATATCAAGTATATTGTTGAGCCCTATCTCGATGACTTGCTAGCTCATTTGACTCATCGAAAGGATCATATTAATCATCCGAGTGTGATATTTCTTAGATGTTGGCATTATAACATACACTTGAATCCCCACAAGTGCATTTTTTTGTGTTGAATTAGGGAGTCTCTTAGGTTTCATAGTCTCCAAAGATGGGATTAGGGTGGATCCCTTAAAAGTGAAAGCTATCTTGGCTTTACCTCCTCCCCAAAAAATTACCCAACTCCAAAGTTTTCAAGGGAAGGCAAACTTTCTACGTCGTTTCATCTACAATTACACAGAAATCACAAAAGGATTCTTGAGGTTGTTATAAAAGGACATCCCTTTCATCTGGGATGAACTTGCTCAACGCTCATTTGATGCTCTCAAACATGCTTTAACACATACACCATTGATACACCTAACTATGCTCATTTGATTATATCCTTTACTTAGTCGCCTCCGCTTCCACTATTTCCATGGTGTTAGTTTAAGAGGATGATGACGATATAGAACATGTGATATACTATTTAAGCAAGAGCCTTTCTGGACCCAAACTTCGATATTCACATGTTGAGAAGTTGGCTTTGGCAACAATCATCACTATCTAAATATTTAGAAACTATATCTTACTTCACACTACCACGATTATTGCTAACTTGAACCCCATGTACCACATCTTGACTCATCAAGTACTTGGGGGAAAATATTCAAAATGGATCATCATTCTTCATGAATTCGATCTCGAGTTTACAAAATCAAAAGCAAAGAAATCATTGGTTTTTGCGGAGTTGATCTGGGATCTTCCCCATACTGATGAGGATATTGAACCTAATTATTCCCTTCAAGATGAGTCATTGTTCCTTATTAGTACAACTGATCCCTGGTATGGATACATTCTCTTATATCTCCAAACCCAATGCTTTTGCCGAGATATTTCACGTGACAACCAACGTCGCATTCGACATCATTCAAAAGATTACCTTATTGCTGGGAACACTTTATATTGTCGCGGTATTGATAATGTTCTACGACGTTTTTTGACCCATGAAGAGGTTGATCATGTCTTAAATGACTGTCACTTAGGATCTTGTGACGATCATCTCTCTAGGATGGGTACAACCCAAAAGATATTACATGTCGATTATTTTTGGCCCTCCATTTTTAAAGATTGTATCGAGGTCGTCAAAAAGTGCCCACCCTGTTAGATATTTCACAAGAAAACACGTACCCACCTTGCTTTGCTACACCCAATCGTCACCATCAGCCCCTTCGCCAAATGGGGCATCGATTTCATGCAATGTAAGCCTACCTCAGTCGGGGGGCATGGTTATATTATCGTTGCAGTTGATTATTTCACTAAATGGGATGAGGCTATGCTTACATTCTTAAATGATGGACAAACTACTGCTCTTTTCATATTTAATCACCTCATTTCTAGATTCAGAGTCCCACGAGATATCATAATTGATCACATATCTCATTTCCACAATCAGATGATGAGTGAGTTGCGTACCAAATTATGTGTTCAACATGAAAACTCATCCTTGTATTACCCTCAAGCCAATGGACAAGTTGAAGCCATCAACAAAGTCTTGAAAACAATGCTCCAACGCATGGTGGGGGTGAACAAAACCAATTGGCATTTACAACTCTTCTCAACACTCTGGGCCTATAGGACTTGTGTTAAAACCACCATTGTTTTCACGCCTTCCAAGATGGTATATGGGTTAGAAGTGGTGTTGCCAATTGAATGCAAAATTCCATCTTTGAAACTAGTCGTAGAGCTCCTTCTCAACACCTATGCCAAAGAGGAACATTTCCTATATCTAGAGAAGCTGGATGAGACCCATTGTGATGCTTCCCTCATTAATGAGACATATCAAAAACACATAAAAACTCAATATGCTAAGTATGTCTAACCTCGCACTTTTGCAGAAGGAGATCTAGTCCTGGTCTATGACCAAGACCATGACAAACTTGGAGCAGGAATACTAGAACCTATATGGCATGGACCCTACATTGTAAAACATGTGCTACACAGAGGTGCCTATGAGTTAGTCGACTATGATGCAATCCCTCTCAACGAGCCTCTTAATGGGCTCTTTCTAAGGAAGTATTATGCGTAGAAAATCTTGCATGTGTTGTTTGTACATTATTGTACCAAATGATTTGGTTTGGTGTGTCTTTACTTTTGCACATAAGGGTTTTGTTTCATCTTTAGATTGCTTATACCATGATTTATGATTGAATGCACAGATGCTAGCATCTTTCCCTATATATTTTGGATTTGTGGATGGCGCTAGCCGACATACCCAGGACTTAGCTTCTACGACTTAGACCATTTACCACTCTGGCGAGTTGGTAAATTCAGAAGGGATCTGTCTTGGACTTGGAACCAATAATGTTGCAGAATATCATGTCGTAATTGGACTTTCGACCAAGTCCACTTCTCTTAACATATCTCAGATAGTCGTTAGTCTTGATTCCCAACTCGTGGTTTGTCAACTTAATCGCGTTTATGCCGTTCACAATCCAATTTTGCTACGTCTCTATGTGAGGGTTCGTCGTCTCAAGAGGTCTTTTTCTTACATAGAATACTAACACATATTGAGAGAACTTAATGTCACTACAGATTCTTTAGAAAATTATATGTTGGATTGGCATCTCACACATAGATGAATATTCAAAATCATAAAGCATAAATAAAAACATCACACCATTTGAAAAAAATAAGTAGCAGAGACAAAACTCATATATATATATGTGTGTGTGTGTAAAATAGCAAAAATGTGTTACAATATTGTCCAAAAGTACATAAAAGGGAAAAAATGTGGGCTAACTTTCCCGTACATCATCATAATAAAGACTACACTAAGACAAGAAGCTCTACTGGTTCTCTTATATTGCGTTGTGCTCACGGTAACACATTACTGCTCTGGCTACTTGCGGCAGTAGATGGTTGAGACTCTCTGGCACATCCACTGCGTGCCTCTACAGGTGATAAGGTACATCTTGTAATCTCATGGAGGGGACACCCATTGTAAGCCCCCTCAGATTCCTCTCTACTTCGCAAAGCCCTCCGACTCCGCCACCTTCCTTTGTCACTACCTAAACACCACCACACCATCCAAATGGTGACATCTCGGCTGGGCATGCCATGCCTCGTCTTGCATGATGAAAAACAAACATGTTTAAGATCCCTCATTGTACCACAATATATATATATATATCTTAAAAATAAAAAATAAAAAACACTTTTTCCATGGTCATGATTTGAAGTTTACCTAATGCGTCCCACTGTGCCTCTTCAGGGAGCACTAAATCCACACTACCTCTGAATTCCATCCCTACATAAGGATAGTCTTCCACCACCACAATATTCCACCTCCACCATGCAAAGAAATCGACAGTGAAAGAAAATGAAGAAGGCTCGATCCCTAACCGAGGTGAGAGGCTTTTCCACCTCTCCATCATAGGGTCAGATACCGGATGCTCTATCAAAGAAATCTGTGACTGCAATGGTGTAGCCCGAGGGTTGGATAAGATGATGGGTGACCCTCTTATAGAGATTCCCATCTGGAATTACGCATCCTCAATTTCAATCTCTAAAAGATGAGATCCCACTCGAAAAGCATGCTCATCAACATCCCATAACCCAATCAAATGCTGAAGGAGAAGTGTTTCCTTTCGCATGTTCTGTATCTTGAAAAATTTCAGTAAACCACAATTCCGAAGAACTGCCCTTGCTTGAGGGTCATGCAATGTGGCCAAATCATCATTTGAGTGCTCTCTTTCCTTCCACTCGATCATATTGGCTATCAAAATCCCTGCAAAACAACATTAAAGATCATTAGTCAAAATCCCCAAGTCAAAAAATGCTTTCTCAATCAGTAAAAACATGCAAAATAATTTGTGTTTTGCACTTGGCGACCCCTGCAAGCTATTTCAGACCATCGACGCGCCCTATCCACTGGCACCAGGGCACCAAGATCTGGGATGACGCCCCTCTCAATGCCTTAGGGGAGCGCCATCTTGGTAAAGGGCCATGGAGGTTTCCAAAGAGCCCAAAAACAACCAAAACTTGCATGAAAACAACCATGAAATCATTGAAAAGAAAGAGGAGGATCAGATCTCTAACCTAGTCCGCACGGAATGACAAACAATGGCCTAGAGCTCCCGCAATCAATGTCGAAAAAACTGCTACAAATGGGAAAAAACTCCAAGTGAAAGAGGTAGGTGAAAATGAAAAGTGAAATGAACTAGATTTTTCACGCAAATTACTTTTAACCACTTATAAACTAGTTTTATTAAAACCTTTTTCACATTGAAATTTTGTTTTATTCGATATTTTTCCATAATATATGTTGGTTTTTAAGGAATTATTGATGATTTTTTGCTTAGAATGTCTTTTTAGTGCAGGAACATAAGAAGCAAGACTTTTTGGTAACCTTGCAATCCATTTGAACATTCTTTGTCATTCTTCGAGCGATAGTTAAAACCTTTTTCAGTCCCAACAGACTAACTATGAAAAAGGAATACTCTGATCGCTTTGGTTAGAAGAGTTCACCTTTACATTATTTTATGCTTTTTCGAGCCTTGGAGACTAAGATTATGAAAAAGAACACCTACAGAGTTTTCTTTAAGTTATTTTCAAACTTCCTAAACCTAAAAAACAATCAAGTTTTCCTACTCTAGACTCGTAAAACCATGCGTTGAAGGGCCCATCTGGGAACGAACCCTTACTTCTTCCAGTTCGTTAAACATAGGAAGAGGAACTTACTGAACATGAGTTATATCGAGCACATGTTATCCTCCTCGAGCTCATTAAACAAGAAAGAGGTACTCATCTATTTGGATGGGGAAAAAATTGAAGGAAGTGGGTCAAGTGTCTTAAGGCAGTTGTTGTTGTCTCCCCTGAACATGGAAAATGTTGCATCTCACCTTACATTTGGTTAATTCACTCTCCCTGAGTCATACCATTACATGAGTCTTGTTACTCCTTCGACTCATTCGAAGAGTGCCCCAATCATTGTCACACTATGTTTTGGTCCATTTCTCAAACGAGTCAAAGATGCCAAGTCTTGTGTTGTGCCTCATAATGTTCAAGTGAAGTCTTTTTATTTCATACCAACCAACTACAATATTACCAGTTTCCGTTCATGTGTCAGTCCAAATTCATATGTGTTCATGTCTATGATGGGGGATACATCAAGACCTCCCTTCGACGAGTTTTTTTCATGTCGACTTCAACACATTATCCAGGGATTAAACTTAGAAACACAACAATACCTTGGAACTTGCATGCCTCAATGGAAAGACTCCTCACTTTCGACAGCGGGTTTATATCAATGACCCCTGATCGATTGATTCCACATATGTTGGACTTCAACTCATTATTCACGTTCATTGGAATGTACTATAGATATCTTGGGAATCATTGACATCATTGGTGATTCCCCTCATGATTGTTAATGGTATACATAAATGACCGATAATCAAGCGGTTTCTACCATGTTCGACATCAAAAAATTTATTCACATGGATAGAATTGTACTAGTTTTGGATCGGGATGAAGACCCTAGGTTGAGTACTCATTGTGTTCTGTACTTCGACCAAGTTGCATTGGAAATCATTTGGCTGATATACATAGACCCACTTTATATTGGTTTGTGGTTATGTTCTTGTCATGTCGTAGCTCCACCGTGTATTCTTTCATGGCTGCGATCAGGTCATGTCATGGAGAAATGGATCCACATTGTATCTTCGGTGGCCATCTCCTTCATCAATATCATTATACATCCACAGTGTATTGGTAAATGACCATGCTTTGAGTCATTTACATTTTGAGCATATGTATGTCTGCCTCGGGAATAGAACATATATTTATATTGTTTGATGTTTTGTTTGCATATTCTACCAGGTTCTTCAATTCCTTCACCCTTGCATTGGAGAAACTATAAATTATTTCAGCCATCAATTTCCTCTTTTGACTTCACACTTTGGGGGGCAATTTGTTACAAGTCAAAATTCCACGCTTGCATAATGTGTCACATGCGATGAAAACGTCACATCCTAAGTGCCGCAAGTCTCGTAACATGCTTCATACACTCTTAGTAAGTGTTGCAACTCAATCGACACCATAGAAACACTTTACCTAACCCCTAAATCATGTTAGAATAAAAATCCCCATCATTTGGCAGTTGAAACATACCTTTATACTTGGGATTTTGACCATTCTTGGACATTTAAGAAGGTTGGCACTCCTCTGCCTATGCTTAAGGTGCGCCAGTGTTGGTTGAGGGAATCAAGGTGAATCCCACCTTCTTCTAAGGGACAACTCTGAAGCTTGGGGTTTGTTTGGTTCGAGTCTTACTCCATGGCTATATCTAAGGAAAATAATCATAACCTATGGAGCCATATCCTCAACAAATTCCAAAAATACTAAAGGTGGTTGAGCCTCTCAAAGCCTATAAATTGGAGGCATTTCCATGGTGAAAGGGGGGGGAGAAATAAAAAAAAACATCATTATTTTGATCTCAGTTTGTTCATGCAAGATATTGGACGACAAGAGATTGGAGAGGCTACAACTACATCAATTGTGGTCTGTAAGTATTCTCTTTTGGGTTCTCATTGAATATACTTGACCTATTTCCTTCAAGCTTGTGTATTCGTGCATGTGCTTGTCTACTTTATCATAGATGATTTTTTTTAGCTAATCAACTAGAGTAGGAGATAGTTGTTTCTCTTTGTTGCCTATTGCAAGTATCAAGTTGCACCAGAAGAGTTTGAAGATCAAGCTCATGGATTGGAGGCAACAAGAACAAACTTCGTAAAAATGCATATCGTGTCCTTTCTCCTTCTCTCTTTTAGACTGGTTAAAATTAGTTTAAAGAGATGTTAGTGTCCATTTGTAGTGTTTTTGTCTTGGTATAGGGGTTTGGTAATCCAAGAGAGATTTCACCTATCCGCGTGGGAAATATTTTGTAACACTACCCCTCTCTGAATTTGAACTTGTGACCTCTTAGGAGGAAACAAATGTTCTTAACCATATATATATATATATATATAATAGATGCATCGACCTTGTCTGCAACTCTCATTTTGACCTTCGCACAGTAATGAAACCATGCAAGATCATTCATTTTTCATTCAATTGATGAGATGAACGATAGTATTACTACATGCAAACAGAACCCTCATGAGACCCCAGCCACCGAGATAGAGAAATAGGAGACACGATGACCCCAACCACAGAGACAAAGAAATAGGAGACACGGTAACCCCACCAAAGATCCACAGAGATAGATAGTGACAGGAGCCACAATGAGACAAAGAGAAACAAAGGAGCCCACCTAGACCAACAATGTTGTCCAAATCGGTAAATTTTTCTCACCCTAAGCAATTTCTGGTAAGGGTTTCAACCCTCCATATATATACATGTAAATTGGGGTATTTTCGCTCAATTTGTATATCATCTCAATCTTAATAATGTATTTTAAAGGATTCTTCCTTGTAATCTTTGAAATTGCAAGTCAAAACCTAGCTTTGGAGGTGCCCACACTTATGTACTTCTATGTACGCACTTGTAAATATTTCCTTGATAAAGATAGATTCAATTATTTTGGTTGTATAATTCTACTATTAATCGATATTATCAATTAGGGTTAGGAAATATTGCATTTACTATCTCACAAACATAGAAGTTTCACACCTCTAGTCCTCGATTGGAGGGGATTCAATTGTTGTTACTGTGTGATCCATAACCTTTTGAAAACATAGTAAACTAACATGTTATCCATTAGTTTTAAAAAATGTATTTGAAGCTTGTTTTCCACAATTGTATGATCTACAACAATTATGATATGTACTAAAGTTGCACCTATCCAAAATTTCAACCCTTTGGAAGTTTCCCTATTCGTTGATACTTCCAATACCCTTGGGTGCAAAAGGCTTTGACATCCAATTGAAGTGAGAAAAAATCCATCAAGGAGAAGACATCTTGAAGAGTTGACCTCTATTCTCTCAAGTAATTTGGAGCACCAATAAGAAAGATAGAATTAGTTCAGATTCATGATCCAATCTCATCCTATCACATTCCATATCCAAAAATAACAAACCCATGGATTTTGGCTTATAGAGTCCAAATCAAATGGGACTTGAGAGATTTTAAGGTAGAGATCTTACATTATATGTCCCAACAAGGTGAGATATATAGTTCATATAAAGCAACATGCAATTAGAGGTTTCCGTAAAGAGAATAAGGTAAATAAGAAAAGTAATCTTACACGTCGAAACATTTTTTGCAACATAGATTGCCCAATCTCGGAAGTGCAACAACAATTCAAAAAGAGAATATTATTATCACCATAAATCTCTCAAAAAAGAATAATCACATCCATGTGAATTAGCTAAAAGGCCCAAAACACCTACAAATTCTAGCAAAAGACATTAAGGAAGTATATAGGTTGTGTGAGAAACCCGACATGCTTTATAATTCAAAATAGCTATGGGAAAGCTCCCAATTTTATGTTACCTAAATGGATGGGTCCAACAATACTCTTGGATTCTCATAAATGGTAATGTAAGGAAATTTTTTCTTCAATTCACCAAAGAAATGTATATACAAAGAATCAAGTTGATTTATTCAAAAAAAGAAAGAAAGGAAAATAAAGGGTTTTTTTGTTTTGTTTTTTGGTTGAAGAGAAAGATAGACCAATGCTTAGAAGATGGATATGGGGTCACTACACAAGTTCTAGGTGAAGCTTAGGGTTTGAAGATGAGTCAATGTTGAAAGACACCTAAAAGGATTGCCTCTCAAGCATTGGCTGGGGCTAATAGGATTCTTCAAGAGTGGATGGCGGGATTAGTCCTCTAGGAATCCTTTCCAAGTACTATCAAGGTGATCTCAAGGCTTGGCCAATGCAATAGGGAAGAGCCTTTGGATGTCCTACCTCAATGCAAATGAATAAAAACTTCAATGGTCAAAGGGAGTAAGGCTTGAATATACACAAATTCTTAGATTGAATATAACAAAATAAGTTTTTGAGTTTATTTTTCCAATCGACACTTTTATCACTCATATTAAAACTTTTATATCTGATAGATGGACCTTGGACACAAATAAACTTCTTGTATTTCCTTGTCACTGAAACCATGTTTACTGATATGTTTTTCATGTATCCAAGTCAAGAACGCATGTGAAAGTTGATATGGTGATGTAATGCAAGTCAGACTCAATAAGATCTTGAAGGAAGCGTATTCTTTATGGTCAAATGCAGATGTGGTTTGCTTTTTGGTTACAATTCATTGTTGTAGAAATATCTAGTTCTTTATAAAATGTGTTGGATTGTAAAAGAAATCCTTTCCTCCATTCTCTTAAAATTATGGTTTATGTCAATCCATGAAGCATGAACTCACTTGTACTATTTTATTCTTAAGTTTGTAAAAAAATGAGTGGGTTGAGAATTTTATTGTAACAACAAAAGTCACTTGTACTATTATGTTCTTGTTGTTTCCTCAAGATGTTTCATCACAACCCTTATGACATTTTCTAATTGTTTCTCTCATTTGATAGAGTGTTATAGGACGTACAACCAAACATGTATTTGTCCGACCTATCTTTGTCAAGTGAGGGAAGTTCAGGTAGAAAAGAGGAAAGTGAGACATCTAGTAGGTCTAATAGGCAGAGATCAACTAGAGGTGAGAAGATCAGAAGAAATTCCATAGACACGTGGAATTTTTTTTGCTAAGGGGGTGTCATGTTCTTATGATGATGAGAGCATAAACAACATCGAGGTGCCCTTGAGGTACAAACATCTAGTGAAATGATGGGTACCCAAGGATCTTCCTCAAATAAACACTGATTTTTGTGTCAACAAAAGGATATATCACATTTCTTCATCGTCATTACATGGCTTGGGGCTATTTTCCATGGATGGCATAAAGGTTTGTTACGGCGGATTAACTGAATTGATGGAGTATGTGGGACCCTGTTAAATCTACAAATATTGGATACAATTAGTCCAATATACAAAAAGTATGCGAAGATATGGCATGGTTGCAAATTATATACAGATAAAAGACAATGATCAAAATAAAGGAGCATCTATGTATATTAACGGAAGGTCAAAATCAAAAAGGAATATTGCAGGGTTTATAAATAATACACGACCCGCGACCACAAATAAGAAACCTAATTGCGTATTTTAGGGGCGTGAAGGAAACTGTGTATTTGTATATGCAATAAAATCAATAGTTGTAGGGGAAGAGTTGTTGATTGATTACAATTTGAATCGAGTAGATACAAACATTGCTATTATGGGGGCGGTACATATACTATTTTAGCCAGCCTGTAAGCAACGACTCTTCTATTTTATGATTATTATTTATTGTAATATACTGTCATGCATCTTGTAAGTTAAAGAAACATTTTAATACGTCATGGTTCTTATATTGTGGCAAGGTGATCAGGGTCGAAGGGCACTGACCCTTTCTTGTGGCTCAATTAGAATTAACAAAAACAAAATTCAATAACTTTCATGAAAAGTATACCAAAGCCAAATTCCTAATACCTTTCCATAATAAGATCCCATGAGATCCCATGAAACATTGTAGAATTTAAATGTAAAATCGTTTATACTCAAGGGTTTTGTTGGCCATATTTAACAAGGCATCATAAAAATTATCCATTGTTAATGACTACTCACATGAGCCTAGAAGTTTCTAACAACCTAAAGTCTACAATACACAATGTCCACACATATCACTCCTTATGTTCTTTAGTCACTCTTTACTTTGATGTTTTTAGCATGCCATGTTTTTGTCCCATGCATATTCATGAACTAACTTTATTTCACATATATTTGAATTTCTTCTATTTTTTCTAATTCTTGTATTCACATTGCATTGTTGGAAACACCATTGTCCCAAGGTGACAGAGGGAAGGCAATAACCTTAGAGCAGTCCACAAATCCTGCAGAGAAAATGCTTGCTGATGAAGAAATTTTTTCCTCTACCAACCCAATTTAAACAATAAGGAAGCTTGTGAGAAAATCAAACATCGAACTCACTTTTTGATTCAAATTCAACTGCGGACACATGAGATAAATGAAAGAATTAAAGCCTTGATGGACAAAATTCATCACTATGGGGGTAAGCAAGATCTTTAATTATTCCATTTATTTATTTTGGATTTTAATTTTTATACTCTTACAAGTTCTTTATAAAAAAATCTTTATTTTACACAAGTTTTTGCAAGATTTTGATCCCAAGATGTGCTCCGGAGGATGGTTTTGGTACCAATTTCGTTGCTACACCGGCATGACATCATACATGTACACCCCCCAAGTTTGATGTCAATGTCGGTATTACACCAGTCACTTAGACCGATACACCACCTAGGGTCGATGTCAATATCGGTACTACACCAGTCACTCAGACCGGTACAACCCCCGGGGTCGATGTCGATACAAGACCTGGCCTTGACCAACACATGCCAGAATGTACATGGGATGTTGTGGATGCAGAACATGACATTACACATTTTGAAGCATGCTTTCTTGGATCTTCCCATGTCACTAACATGGGAACACTACCAGTTACCTTTTTGGTAAACGATGAGCTCATCCCTATGAAAATAGAAAAGCTTCCAGGTATTTAAGATGCACTTTAATCATTATGTACAATCTAATTGAAATTTATGTGTAATGTGTGATTATTTTAAACTAATTATAGTATCGTTTTGCAGGAAATAATACATTTTATAAACATACGAATGAACTGACCTTGGATATCTTTGGGCCCACCATACACACAAGGTGGAATTCCCAAAGTTCAAAGTTAAAATATGAACTCAATAACAAGTTGGTGGGCTTGTTCGGTGAGGGTTACTTCAGCAAATCAGGAGTCTCCTCAAAAGTAGACACATATTTAAAATATCTGCAGGACCAATATAGGGCTCATCTGCAAAACAACTTTAAGTATGAGCGTCCTCCAATGATTCCTGAGAGTGAATGGAAGGCCCTATAGGAATATGCAAAGGTGAAGATGCTCTGAAAAGAAGCAAAGACACCACCCAACTCAAGAAGGTATGCAACACTTCTAATAATGTAATTATGATGCTTTATCGTCATTGCGACATCAAATTACATATTTGAAACTTTTCAATACATGGTCTTAGACACATCCAAAACCACCAAGGCCAAAATTGAAAAACATGGGCTGCACAAACTTGGCTAGGGTGGTTACTTGAAACTGGTCGTACGGATTGTAAGTATAAAAAAATCAATTGCATCCAAATAATATATTGTTAACAATTTTAATTTAATTGCACAAAAGAATCAAAATTCATGTTCTTATGCAAAATTGGAGGGCTTGGAGTTCAAACAACCTTCAACAGAGGAAGACCTCAAGCTTTCTTTCAAGCACAAATTTCAAGCGGTGGTTGAACGTAGAAAATGCTTGGGGGAAACACAACCTTCTGACACTCAAACCGACACACATGTAAATATTGAAGATTAATTATAATTTTTTTTTGTGTAAGTGAGTGTAGAAATCTATATTACTTCAAAGATTATGATAAAAAATATGGGGGACCTAGTTTACCTAGAAGGAAACCAGACCAGGGGGTTCCTAGTTGCAGAAAATGATAGTAACGAGGGATGGTCCTGGTCTGCCACTGTAACACACCCACGACGGGGCATAATTTTTTTTTTCTTTTCTTAAAGGACAGATTCTCCATTCATGGTTTCTACTTTGGAAAGTCGAGGAACCAGTCTGACCTCCCGGTTAGGGATCTCTGATTCTGAAGCCAAACGACTCTCTAAGACCCTGATGGTCTCGCTCTGTAATTAAACGCATACCCTTTTGACTTCCGGGTGCAGGTCTAATGGTACCTGTGACCTTCCCTTCACGCTTGGGGAATCTCTGAGTTTGGGTGTTCACCCATTTTCTGATAAGCCCCCCCTCGAGGTGACCTTGGGTGATAACCTCACACAAACACAAAATTGTGTGCGTGACCAAAGGCGGTTTGAAACCAAACTACCTTTCAGCCAACAATTCTCCTCGAGCCTCCACGTGTCCTTTCTTCAAAATCGTGGTTTGGATTGCGGCCCGCCCTCAACTTTTTAAAGTTCGCGCATCTCCGATCCCTGCAATGCTACGAGACCATCAATATCACGATCTTGACGGTGCCTCTGAACTGATGACTCAGATCTATCCCTTTCAAAGTTGCAGATCAGATCTGACCTCTTTCAAATCAACAACTGTGATTTGTTTTGGAATTTCGGACTTCAGAATTCTCAAGTCAAAAAATTTCGTTTCTTCTATATGTCAATCTTCCAGAGTCGATGATTTGCAGACACCTGCCCTTCTCAATCATCAGCTCTGGCTCTGCTTCTGGGGTTTGACCTTTCAACTAGATCAACAGTCCTGTGCCCCTTTTCTCGATCAACTGTCGAGATTTCGTTTGGGTCTCCGGACTTCTGAGTCTCAAATCTCAACTGAAAACTCTCGAACAAATTTCTCTGGAGTCCACGATCCGTCGCCACGCGTCCCTCTGGATCTCACAGTCCATATTCACTTCAGGTCTTCAGGGTTTGGGAATCTCGATTCTCAACTGAAACTCCAATTCAATTTACCCGAAGCTTGTGATATATCACCATGTGTCTCTCTGGATCTAACGACTCAAAGTCACTTCACACTTCGCCTCTTGCGAAGTTTAGATTTCTCTTCCGCAATTCTTTTGATGTCCGAATCCTTGAACTCTCAGAACTGCTGCCACCTTCAGAGCTTCAGGACTTCGCAAGTCCACTCTTTTATGCACTTTCAAAGGGTTTAGGCCTCGTGCACTTTCCTTGGGATCCAATGGCTGTTGGTCCTCGCTCTCAGATCTAACGACTGAGATCCAATCTCCTCTTGCGTGTACTCCTAAGTGTCTAGACATGGATTCTGACGGTCTAGATCTCCTCCATAGTGCTCGATCCAACGACCACTGTTGATAATCCTCTTGAGATTATGCCTTCTTCCCTGACTTGGAAGATTCCAAATGTTTCAAAGGCCTCGACCTTTGATCCTTCTATGAGTCCTTGATTTTGGGTCTCGTTTGCATTTCTGAAAACACTATCTCTCCTGTTCTTCTGGACTTGGAATAAGTCCGACTCTTGTACACTCCTTTCACCATCCCCTCTGAGATTCTCTAACTTTCTCAGTCTCCCAAGGAATTCTACCCTTCTACGTCTTCCAAAGGACTGTCTTTCAACACTCTGTCCAAGTCTTGGCCTGGTGTACTCCTTGCACAGGTCTTCCTCTAGAGTGTTCGTCAACTCAGTGAGTGTTTGAATTGATCTGACAACAGGGATGGACTTTTCTCTCGTTAAATGGTTCGCATCCATCCCTCTATCAGATTCTTAAGTCATCTACAGTTCTTGTTACTCTGGTTGTTCAGGTAACTTGACTATCGTGAAATTTGACCTCTCGGTGCTTCGAGCTCCCGAGATTCTGAAACCTTCAAAAGCTAACTCCACTTTAACTCACAATCCATGAACTCAAATCTCATGGATCGGACAGCCGAGGGGAGTCCCATAGGATCCATAGATCTATGGTTTAGGTCAACTTCGCAACTTCGGCTTTCGGAGGTTTAGTCACACCAACGCGCGATTCTCCTGTCGTGTGAAATCTGAACTCACAGATCCAATGGTTAAGGTGGGTCCTGATAGATCCTTGGATCTATGACCTAGATCACATCGTGACTTCAGGTTTTAGACTTCAAAGGATCCATCCCCTTAATGATGATTTCCTACATTCGTCGAACTTGCGAAGGCTGAAGGAGTCGAGGTGTTAACGCTTGCACTCCTTCTTCAAATCTAACGATCATGATAGACCTCAGATCCTTCCGAATGGGTCTCATTCATTCATCTTCCAAACGAAATGATATTTCCTTTCGATACTTGAATCTCTCTATCCTTCCTGAGCTTCATTAGTTATGAAGGATTTAAGAGTGTTGTACTCTTTCTCCTGGACTTGACACTTACAAGGATCTTCTGCGCAACTCTTGCGCTCCTTCATCAAGTCTAGAACTTAAGTAGTTCTCGGTCTCTGCTTGCCTCGCAGAGAGCCTGTGCATATCTGCACTACCTCTCCTGAGCTTAACAAACTTCGTCCTCCAAGGGACTCAGAATAACTAGGAGGGTCGACATGCGTATATGAAACTGTACCTAAGGTTGATGAACTCACAGTTCGTGGCTTAAGCCACCACATGGCACAAGAATTTACGAATACAAAACATGTCCAATCCATACTTTCTTAAATACATAATTTAAACAAGAATAAAGAGATACAGTATAACCATTAAGCAAACATACACATCCCTGGGTCATTCACAATATATCCCATTTCATTACATAATTACAGCATAATTTCACAGGGTATGAGAACACTTATCTATTACAAGTTGCATCCAACCAACTGACCGTGGGTGTGCGCCTTTCCACCCAACCATAGGCTCAGAGGCATTCATTCTTATCACTCTGACCACCCCCGTGCCAAGCCATGATATCACTAGGGAATTTACACCATCTCTCAGAGAAACTCTCTATGTCACAACGACCCTGCGAGGTTTATCAGATGCTTCCTCAGCATCAAGATCACGTTTGGTTCCTTCATGCCGTGTTCTCGGCACTTCCTTTGGGTTCGCACATCTCCCTTATGATATTGTGCTCTCGTCCCCATGTCTCCTCTCTTGTTTTGTCTCTGTATGTATCTTACCTTTCCTCCTCTGGAAGGTTTCCGACCTGTCCTATTCCTTCTTTTGGAAGGAAGCTCGAGTTTGCAAGTCTCTGTGGTACTTCAAGCTAACATCCTGTAGTTAGACCATGCTTCCATTCATGGGGGTGGTTGATAACTCAACCACCAGTCCTTTCTTCATTAACTGATTTCTTTCCTCTAGAGATATCATGGCTCGTACTTCAAGGCTTCACCCCCCAACAGTCGGTCATGGGTAGTTTAACAATAATACATTTACATTGTCCACATGCCTTAGCATAGTGATCCTACTTTATGATTAATTACAAGTTGGGGAAAACAAGGGTGTTACAATTCCCTCCCCCTTAAAGGAACACCGTCCTCAATGTTCTTTCTCAAAAACACATGTCATGCCTATCTCATTCAGTTGTTTCAGAAATCTTGATCCTTCTTCCTCGGTCAGGTCCTTTTTCAGACCTTAAATCTTGGTCACCTACTTTCAATAATTCTTTGAAAACAAGCACGTTAATCATAGTCTTATGCAAAAACATTGCATAAAATTTCTAGGAAAATTTCATAATCTTAGCACAATAATTATCTGTGCAGTTAGTGGATTTGTATCCACATGGTTGTTTTGTTATCTAGGCTCATTGTTTTTCCTTGACATACCCATTCGGTGCATGATCCCCATAAATAGTTTACAAGAACTATCAAGGTTTCATCTTCCTTGCAGTCACTCACCCTCCAGGCCCAGGTTCAGGCATCCCCTTCTCTGCTATACAGTCCCTTGGGTGATACATCTTGCCTGCCATGGTTTTCTCGCACATGAAGAACTAGCCATCGTGTGCATGATCCCAATCAATAGTTTACAAGAACTATTAGGTCTCCTCTTCCTTACAGTCACTCACCCTCTAGGCCCAGCTTCACGCATCCCCTTCTCTACTATACAATCCCTCAGGTGATCCATCTTGCCTTGCCAAGGTTTTCTCGCACAAGAATAATTCCAGAGACTCTATCGAGTCTTACAGTGGAGGCGTCCCTCAGACTTGCTTTGCTGAGGCATCCCTATGACTTGTGTTACCTCAACACAACATATTCTTGGCGATCATGGCTTACCATGGGGTTCTGATGGCTCAAAAATAGCCATTTTTCATGCTTTTATAGCTTGACAGCCTTCCGACTCAGCTAAATTTAGGGACAAAGGTTACTCTCCTTCTCCTGGCACTGTAATAGATAGGGATGAAGGTTACTCTCCTTCTCCCCGTATCGTAATAGATAGGGACGAAGGTTACTCTCCTTCTCCTAGTACCGTAATAGATAGGGATGAAGGTTACTCTCCTTCTCCTGGTACCATAATAGATAGGGACGAAGGTTACTCTCCTCCCAGTACCATAATAGATAGGGATGAAGGTTACTCTCCTTCTCCTGACAATTCATTCTTTACACAACCAAGCAAACTGTTAGTCTCTATTTCATGTGATCGTATTATACTCTTTCCCACAGTTCTCCCTCGAACCTGAGAGCTCAGTTTCTCGTCTCTGCTATCTTCACAGATCTTTCCCTTTTTACTTGTATCACAAGTATACATAAATTCACGAGACATCATAAATTTTAAATTCAAAAAAAAATTCTTGTAAATCTGTCACTCGTAGATTTCCAAATTCTGCATTGTGTTCTCATATTTGTTTCGCACAAGAACCAGATTCATAATTATGGGACTTTCCTTCCCATAGCGGTTTGGCTCAACAGACAATTGGTCTTCCTTATGGGCTTACACTGCTTCCATATCCAAGACCCCTTTGCTTCCTGCACTTTCAACTTCAATCAACCAAACAAATTGTTAGTTTCCATGCATCCATGTATATATATTCAAAACCATGCATACTAACAGTTCATCACATCTATATAAACATGAAAATGGAGTCCCATTCCTTGCCTATGCCTCATTTCAACATACCAAACCTTTCAAAACGTAATTCAAAATTTCAAAGGATTTAACAAATGTGCCAATATTCATGGCCACGTTCATACCCAACACACTCTTGCACTAATTTCAAGTTTGCCACACTTTATGATAGGTGCTTGGCCATGGTGTGTTGGAATTTAACCAACCTCTTCACCACATTGCTTATTCATTTTCTTTCATTCTTACAGCAGGACTATGCTTCCGGCTATAGGATGATCACAATCCTAAATTAGTACACATGAGACTCAAAAGTTTCACATGCATGAATTTAATCATTCTTCCTTTATTAATAACCAGGGTGCCAACACTCATGGCCACCCAAATTTGGTTTTCTCTAACACCTATACAATGTAACTATAAATGTTGGAAGGTCCTCCTTCGTCAATGGGAAATCCATTATTTGTCCTTTATGCAAACATGCATTTCCTTGAAGCAATTCCATGCAACGTGCTATCTATAAGCACTTTTGTTTCCAATCATTCCTTGATTGGTCCATGTATTCATGACATATCAGTTCATGAATTCTTCTGAGGGTTACAATTAGTCTTTACTATCAGAGGTTCACACCTCCATCATTCAGGTTCTCCTTCCTCAATCATACCCTACTTGGGTACCCAAGGCATACATTTGCCTTTCAACGTTTCATACATAATATTTAAGACCGTAAAACATTTTAGAAGGGATTCTTACCCAATCCCTTCATACCTTGTGCCACATAGGCATGAACATTTTTATACATGTTTTGGCTGTTAGCACCCCCTCTGATATTATCCCATCAGTGGTGCTCCATGGGGACTTTTAAAATCCCTTCAACAATCTTTCAACAAGAACCTTCTCATAATCATCCTCTAATTGAGGTTGTTCATTATTGGCAATTGTCTTTCTCAACAGTTCCAATCTATTTCTTTCTACACATGACATACATCATAAACGCATTAGTCGACATGTAAATTAAAAATGCAAGTACCATAGCATTTTAATTAATAAAACATTTTCAGACATGTCCTAGCATATCTGTATGCACTTCATCACATTATCCTTAATGTTTTCATGAGTGCAATACCGACAGTTCTCAACTGTTTCTGTAGTAATACAATCCTCATCACTATGGTGTCAAAACATTTACTTTCATCAACATACTAGCTTTCTCATCCCAGAGAAAAACATAATACACAGCAAGAAAAGAATTGAGGGCTCTCCCCTTCTTCAAATTCTTTCTACATCGCCTGGGACTTTTCATCCCAGCTGAGTTATTTCTAAGGCTTCAGTGTCTTTTCTCTGCTTTTGCAATTTATTCCCTATTGGGATCTTCCTGCTCTTTTCCTTGAGCCGCCTTGGTTAGGCCTCACCCTAACCTTTTTTTTGGAATACAACAACATGCTTTAATATCAAACTTTTTTTTTTGTTCATAACGGATCATGAACCCGTGCATCCTGCACATTACCATTTGGTTATCAGGGTGGTCAATATTCATTTATTAGTCTTCTATTCATTACATGATGTTTTTCAAAATGTAATCCATGATTCTGGAATATATATATATATATATATATGGATTCTCAGTAGTCATTAAGGTTGTGACTTTGTTTTCCTGACAGTGTCTTCACACAGTTCCTCCACAGGGAACTCCTTCAGCATGCAACTTCCTTATTGCATATCCATCACTTTTGTGATGGCCTCAACCTTGGGTTAGCTTCAACAATTTACCAAATATCTCATAAGGAATATAAACATGCATCTTTGTCATGTACCCAAATTATGTATCCATACATATTCTGGTTTTGTTAACTTACATCCATGATGTACTTAACCATATTCATAATCCTAAACCTGTCTATAGCGGTCATAGGTATGTTTCACACCCCACCTACATATCTACTTTTAAGATCAGACAACTTAGGATTGTTTACAATCATTCTCATGCGATTCTCAAAGGCATAATCATTTGCCTCTTATTATGACAACATAGCATCTTTGCTCATTTACCCTTTTTATCTAATTATATTAGTATTTCCTAAGGAAAGGGAATACATTCCCCCTCAAGCTATTATTTGGAACAGAACTTTCATGACTCTTCGGAATGGAGTCAGCCATGCATCCATAGTATTCATTTATTCTGGACAAGAGGAATTCTTGCTTTATATTTCACTCATCAGGGCAACCATATTGTATCTTATAACTATATTCTTACATCATACATGTGCATCACTTGCACGTTTAATATCATTCATACCTAACTAGTATTAATATCAGGCTTCATATTAGGAAGCTCCACAATGCATTAAACCATGCACTCAAGCATGATTAAACACAGATAAGTATTCATCATGCTAGCTTATTGCTTGCACTTTTTCCATGTCATTCACACACATGAACATATCCATCTTCTATATCCTTTTCCCAAGGATCTTCCAATCATCCTTATGATCATGTATACACATTCGTGTATAAGTAGGTGCATCTCTTACACCTTTTTACCTCATGCATTCACTTGATAGTTTAATTTCATCATTGGTGTCCTTTAGTTTAAGATTTCAGTCACTTATAGGACTAATCTCACAGTCATATCTCGTATTGATGTTGCCTTCTCTTTTGACAATAACCAACCAGGGTCACTTTCCCCTTTATGTGACAACGTCTAGCAAGAAAACCTTCTTGCCTAAACGTCCATGGGGTTTTGCCCATCTCACTTTTCTCTGGTCATGAGGACTTATATACTCCGATTTTAATTTAAAGCAGTAACTATAATTGCCAAGGATCCTACCTGATCCTATCAGATTTCTTTAATCCCACAAAGGTATTAACCATTATATAATCCACCATCATCAATGCCTGAAGTTCCAACTGCCCATGCTTAGAAGCAACGTTACAAACACCAGGTCATCCATCCTTCGGGCTTCAACTGCCCTTAACAGAACCCTGCCACCTTCATCTATCCACATTCAAGTCTTATTATAAATGTTAATTATCATATCCCTACTTCGGTAAGAGTAGTTATCACTTTGACAAAGGGATAAAGAAATTCTTTTGCTAAAATTCAACAAGAATTCCCAAAATCACAGGTTCAATCTGCAGTCCTTCTCCTCAAGGAGTAAATGTAGATAACAATACCTCCTTATGTGACTCGTATATGAGACAAAGTAGGGCAAGTGTTGTAACCATGCTCTGATACCAATTTGTAACACACCCACGACGGGGCATAAATATTTTTGCTTTTCTTAAAGGACAGATTCTCCATTCATAGTTTCTAATTTGGAAAGTTGAGGAACCAGTCCAACCTCCCGGTCATGGATCTCCAATTCTGAAGCCAAATGACTCTCTAAGACCCTAATGGTCTCACTTTGTAATTAAACACAGACCCTTTCAACTTCTGGGTGCAGGTCTAATGGTACTCGTGACCTTCCCTTCACGCTTGGGGAATCTCTGAGTTTGGGCGCTAACCCCTTTTTTGATAAGCCCCTCCTCGAGGTGACCTTGAGTGATAACCTCACACAAACACACAATTGTGGGCATGACCAAAGGCAATTTGAAACCAAACTACCTTTCGGCCCGCAATTCTCCTTGAGCCTCCATGTGTCCTTTGTTCAAAACCGTGGTTTGGATTGCGGCCCACCCTCAAATTTTTAAAGTTCGCACATCTCTGATCCCCGCAATGCTACAGGACCATTGATCTCACGATATTGACGGTGCCTCTGAATTGATGGCTCATATCTATCCCTTTCAAAGATGCGGATCAGATCTGACCTCTTTCAAATCAACGACTATGATTTGTTTCAAAATTCTAGACTTCGAAATTCTCAAGTCTCAAACTTTCGTTTCTTCTGTATGTCAATCTTTCGAAGTCGACGATTTGCGGACACCTGTCCTTCTCAATTAGTGGCTCTGCCTTTGCTTTGGGGGTTTGACCTTTCAATAAGATCAATGGTCATATGCCCCTTTTCTCGATCAATGGTCGATATTTCCTTCGGGTCTCCTGACTTCTGAGTCTCAAATCTCAACTGAAAACTCTCGAACAGATTTCTCCGGAGTCCACGATCTGTCGCCATGCGTCCCTCTGGGTCTAGCAGTCTAGATTCACTTTGGATCTTCGGGGTTCAGTAATCTTGATTCTCAACTGAAACTCCAATGCAATTTACCTGAAGCTTGTGATCTATTTCCACATGTCTCTCTGGATCTAACGGCTCAAAGTCACTTCGCATTTCGCCTGGTGTACTCCTTGCACAGGTCTTCCTCCAGAGCGTTCGACAACTCAGTGAGTGTCTGAATCAATCTGATGACAGAGATGGCCTTTTCTCCTGTTAAACGGTTCTCATCCATCCCCTCTGTCAGATTCTTAAGTCATCTACAGTTCTTGTTACTCCGGTAGTTCGAGTAACTTGACTATCGTGAAATTTGACCTCCCAGAGCTTCGAGCTCCCGCGATTCTGAAACCTTCAAAATATAACTCCACTTTAAATCACAATCCACGAACTCAAATATCATGGATCGGGTGGACGAGGGGAGTCACGTAGGATACATAGATCTACGGTCTAGGTCGACTTCGCGACTTCGACTTTCGAAGGTTTATCACACCAATGCGTGATTCTCCCGTCGTGCGAACTCCAAACTCACAGATCCGATGGTCAAGGTGGGTCCCGATAGATCCTTGGATCTACGGCCCAGATCACATTGCGACTTTGGGTTTCGAAGTTCAAAGGATCTGTCCCCTTCATGATGATTTCCCACATTCATCGAACTTGCAAAGGCTGAAGGAGTCGAGGTGTTAATGCATGCGCTCCTTGTTCAAATATAACAGTCGTGATAGACCTCGGATCCTTCCGAATGGGTCTCATCCATTCATCTTCCAAATGAAAGGATATTCCCTTTTGATACTTGAATCTCGCTATTCTTCCCAAGCTTCATCAGTTATGAAGGATTTAAGAGTGTTGCGCTCTTTCTCATGGACTTGACACTTAGAAGGTTATTCTACGCAACTCTTGTGCTCCTTCATCATGTCTAGAACTTAAGTGGTTCTCGGTTTCTACTTGCCTCGCAGAGAGCCTATGCATATATGCACTACCTATCTTGAGCTTAACAAACTCCATCCTCCAAAGGACTCAAAATGACTAGGAGGGTCAACATGCGTACATGAAACTGTACTTAAGGTCGACGAACTCGCAGTTCATGGCTCTAGCTTAAGCCACCACAAGGCACAAGCATTTATGAATACAAAACATGTCCAATCCATACTTGCTTAAATACACAATTTAAAAAATAATAAAGAGATACAGTATAACCATTAAGCAAACATACACATCCCTGGGTCATTCACAGTATATCCCATTTCATTACATAATTACAACATAATTTCACAGGGTATGAGAATACTTATCTATTAGAAGTTGCATCCAACCAACTGACTGTGGGTGTACGCCTTTCCACCCAGCCATAGGCTTAGAGGCATTCATTCTTAGAAATCTAGCCACCCTCATGCCAAGCCATGATATCACTACGGAATTTACGCCATCTCCCAGATAAACTCTCTCTGTCACAGCGAGCCTCCAAGGTTTATCAGATGCTTCCTCATCATCAAGCTCGTGTTCGGTTCCTTCAGGCCGTGTTCTCAGCACTACCTTTGGGTTCACACATATCCCTTACGAGCTTGTGCTCCCGACTCCATGTCTCCTCTCTTGCTGTGTCTCTGTATGTATCTTACCTTCCCTCCTCTAGAAGGTTTCCGATCTATCCTATTCCTTCTGTCAAAAGGAATCTCAGGTCTGCTGGTCTCCATGGTACTTCGAGCTGACATCATGCAGTTAGACCATGCTTCCATTCATGGGGGTGGTTGATAATTCAACCACTGGTCCTTTCTTCATTAACTAATTTCTTTCCTCTAGAGATACCATGGCTCATACTTCAAGGCTTCACCCCCAATAGTCAGTTATGGGTAGTTTAACAATAATACATTTACATTGTCCACATGCCTTAGCATGGTAATCCTATTTTATGATTAATTACAAGCTGGGGAAAATAGGGGTGTTACAGCCACCCAGGGAAACCAGACTAGGCCTTCCATGTTTAGTTTGAGAACAAAAAAACATATACATAAAGCATAGACTAAAACTTCCCCCCTAAACCAGAGCGTGAAGGATATTTGAGCTAACCTGAGAAAGCCTAAATTTACTACCTATAGACTACCAAATCATTAAGTTGGAACTATGAAGTGGGGGTGCTCCTTCTCACCATCCTCCTGGCTCTTGTTATCTTCCTTCTAAGTGGTCGTGCGAGTCTTATTGATTTGAGTTGGCGCACCGTGTCCATCGGCTGGCGTGATGTACATGTGGTGGAACTGGGCTGCCAACCACTCCAACTTGCATTTCTAGTCCTTCTCTACCTCTACTAACAGTTTGGTAATAGTTTCCAGACTGCTGATGCATTGCAGGATCTCATCCAACATTGTTCTATTTTCCCTTGACCTCCTTCCTGGCTTCTTCTCTTTTTGAAACCACTTTCCCGATCATCATTTTAGTTAGCCACACCATCTCCACCATTTTGTGGTAGAGGGTTTCCCTGGGTTGCATGGCCCCTGGATCAATTACCCAGTCCACTTACTGTACCAATGCATCCCGCGCTTTACCTCTGCACTTATTCTTTAAATCCTTTTCCCACCGGGTGATGGTTGCCTTCCCCTTTGCCGCAACCAGAGTTCGGAAGGTTCCCTCCACATCTTTTGTTGCCTATTCCATTCTTGTTAGCCACTATGAACTGTTCATGACTTCCTTCCCGGAGGGGTTCCTTTTCTGACGCATTTGCTTTAGTTGCGCCATCCCAGTTTTCCTACCGCAACTCTTGTTCTGGCTACTCGGCATGTTCCTCACTTTACAGGTATTCTCACTTTCCCTGCCCTTGTCTCTGTAATAATCCCTATTGTTGTGCTCCTTCTGATTGCATCTATTTCCATTGTCCCTCTTCTTATTGACCTTTGCCCTCTGCAAGCCCGTCCTTTCAATCTTTATTTGCTCGCGGTGATGAGCGTTGCCATCCATTTTCCTATTAAGGCTCATATGATCGTGATGGGTCATCCTTTGTCTTTGTGTGATCAATTATGGTTATCATCAACCCCTCCCGCCTTACTTCATTTGTTGTGTGTGACTTGTTTCCTGGCCTTTCCCTCGTGCTTTCCCCACACCTCTTGCTGGCGTAAAGGCCTTGCTTCTGGTCATCCGTCTGTTGCTTGTTGTGATCTTTCATGCTTACTGGTCGCAGAGTGTTATGAAATCCTATTCTGCCTAGTGCTCGCGTACCTTCCGAGAGGCCTTGCGATGTCCTCCTCGATGTTACCTTCCATGCTAAAACTACCTTCACGATCTTTAGCCGTAAGGTGGTTACAGCCTGTTCTAAGTTTCCTGCTCATAATTCTGATCCATGTATCGTCTAGTTCTAGGCCTTCCTTACCGATCCCCTCGTTGGTGAGCCTGTCCGCTAGAGAATTCACTGAACTATGCACCTAACGCAACTTCACTGTATTCAGACTCCTCAGATGCTCCTAGATTTTATGTAGGGAGTGTGCAAGGCGCCAGTGGCGCTGAACCTTGCCCACTCTGGTGCCATTTTGGAGTCTTTTCACTGTGTTGATAACTAGGGTGGAGTCACCTTCCACGATGGTGTTTGTCATCCTTTCACAACTTAGTATCTCAAGGCCAAGTTCGAGGGCTCCAAATTCCGCGACCCGTTGCGTTGTTGGTTGAGTTTCTCGTGCTCCCAGCGTACATTCAAATGATGTTGCTACTACTAGCTTTGATCACTCCACCTGCCCCAGCCACTCCTGGGTTTCCTTTTTCCGACCCGTCAAAATTCAATTTGAGAAACCTTGACGGAGGGGGAGTCCAGTTCGGGCTCCTATCTAGAGTTGCGGGTTGCACCCTACAAATATGTTGTTGCGCCATTCTTTTAGATGGATAAAATATAGGATTCAGGATTCTTTTTCTATGAGTTGTGCTTTCTCCATATTGCAATTGCGGCTATGCACCATTTCTCTTATTTGAGAGACTATTGCCTCCTTTATCCTTCCTGTCAATATGCTTTCATTCCTGAAGATGTGTCGGTTCCGTTCTTTCCATATTGCCCAGATGATCATCCTCGACGTTAGAGTCCAACAAAGGTTCACCATTTCATTTTCGTTGTAATCCTCATTCCAGTTGTTGATGGTTGCACTGATGTTCCCCCGAATCCTATTGGATTGGCGGAAGATGCCTGTCGCCCAATCCCAAATTTCAATTGTGTAACTGCATTCATCGAGGAGGTGATTGGTTGTTTCCTCCTTGACTTGACAAATATGGCAACGAGAGGGGCCTATGAAACCCCTTTTATTGAGGTTCTCCCAAGTTATAATTCGGTTATGTAGAACTAACCATTTGAACACTTTGATTTTCGACCATTGGGGGATTTTCCAAATCTTTTCCCACTGTTGCTCCAGATTTTCTTGGTCCTGGCCCACGATGTAATACCATGCTTCCTTTAAGTTGAATTCACCCCCATTTTTCCTACCCCACCTCAATTGGTCCTCTTCTTCTGACACCCCAATTTTCCTTTTCCCCATTTCCTCCTCCACCTATTTCGTTATTGTTTCAATCCAGGCTCTATTTTGTGGATTAAGTTTATCCCAGATCCTCCATCTGGCGTTGCCATCCATTTACTTCCAGTAATGATGGATTTATGTTTTTCCTTGCCTAATCATTTCCTCTTATAGCTCCTCCATGTCAGGATTTTCCATTATAGGTTCCTGTTGCTAAGCGTCCTCCAAGAACATTGTTGTTCTACCATTTCTGACTTCCCAGAAGCTGTGTTTCTGGATCCAGTTCTTATTTCGCCAGGCGAGATTCCAGATGGTTGATCCCTCCCTTGTGCCCATGAATCAAATTTTCTCTTGGTTGTTGGTGTTCAGGGCATACTTGGCTTTCCAGAGGTTTTCCCACGACACCGACTTGTCTTTTACCCATCTCCACCAGAGATTTGCTCCGTAAGCTTCGTTGGTTACCTGTGGGTCCTGTAACCCCAGGATGCCTTTGCTTTTTGGTTTACATACCTTGTCCCATGCCACCAGGGCCCATTTATTTTTATTCTTTGCACCTCTCCATAGGAATTCTCGTTGGATGCCTCTTATCTTTTGTCGGATTCCTTTGGGGTTTGGGAACACTGACATCATATACGTCAGAATTTCTTGTAGAACTGTTTTGGTGAGGATAAGCCTTCCAACCAAGTTTAGGGCTCTGTAAGTCCAGTTTTTTACCCTTTCCTACCATTTGCTAATAACTCCTTCCCATATAGCATTTTTGCAAGCTCTGTCTATAAGGGGGATTCCTAGGTATTTCGTTGGGAGCGTTTTACGTTCAAACCCCATAATGTTGGCCAAATTTCGTTGGATAGTTGGGTTAGTGTTGAAGAAATATATCATATATTTGGAGTGGTTGATTTCTGCCCTCGAGGCTTCCATGAAGTCTTCTAAGATTCTTTTGAAAGCCTTTGCTTCCTTTACTGTAGGTGTGTCATGGAGTAGGGTATCGTCAACAAACTATTGATGTGTGGAGGTTGGACAATTTTCAAAAGGTTTGATGCCTTTTATTTCACCTGTTGCAGTTGTTCTTTTTATGCTTCTACTTAGCCCTTCCATCATTAGGATGAACAGGAAGGGGGATAGCGGGTCCCGTTGTCTTATGCCTCCTGGATGGATAGAAAGGTTTGGCTGGGGCTCCATTGATTAGTAGTGAGTAGCTTGTCATTGAGACTAGAGTGACTATCCAGTTGATCCAGTGATGATCAAACCCAAAAGCTTCCAATGTCTTAGCCATGTAGTGCCAACTTATTTTGTCGTAAGCCTTCGCCAGATAAGTTGGATTATCATCATGTGAATAATCTCATGGGCGTAGATGATATTTTCCAAGATTTGTCTTCCTTCCACAAAACCCGCCTACTCCTGTGAAATTAGTGTGGGGAGGAGTGGCTTCAATCTATTGGCTATGACTTTGGAGATTATCTTGTATACTACATTACATAAATTTATAGGCCTGTAGCGATCTGGGGTCCTAGCTTCATTTTCCTTTGGGATTAGAGTGATCATTGTGGCATTTAAAGCTTTTAGGATGGAAGCTCATCTCCTAGAGTCCTCTACCACCCCGTAAATGTCATGCTTAACCACTTCCCATCAAGCTTTGAATAATTCCACCATGAAGCCATCCGGACCTGGGGGCTTTCCGTTGGGCATCTCCTAGACCACTTGGTCGATTGCTTCCTTTGTGATTGGTTTGCTAAGGCCGACATTCTGATCCTCTATGAACAACTTGGGGATGTGATGAATTATTCTTTGTATGGCCTTGGATCTATCTTGGTTGGGTTCCTAGGCTATCCCCTGAAAGTGATTGACCAGTGTATTCTCAATTTCCTGGTGGGATTGTCTTTCGATCTCGTCGTGATCCCTAATCTTCAAGATTTTTTTATGGGATCTTCTTGCAATAGTTGTTCTATGGAAAATTTTGGTGTTATGCTCCCCTTCCTTTAGCCACCTTATTCTGTAATTTTGGTGCCACATAGTTTCTTCCTGCTAGCATCTTGCTTCCCATTCCTGGGTCATTTGGATCTCTTCTTTTTTCCGATCCTCTATGTATCCCTCTTCGATGCACAATTCCTGTAGCTTCCTCATTCTATCCTAGATGCTTTTTCCCCCTAGTTTATGTTTCCAAAGACTTCCCTGTTCCACTCCTTGAGCTTTTGTTTGATCTACTTGAGTTTTTTGTAAAGTTTGAACATCCTTGTCCCTTGGTCCGGTAGTTCCTCTCGCCACCATTGGTTGATGTTCTCCTTGAAGGTGGGGTGATCAATCTAGAATTTCTAAAATCTAAAAGGTCTATTCTTCGGTGTGGTTTGAAAATTAGCTTCCAGTTGAATTGGCCAGTGGTCTGATCCCCCCCAAGGGAGGATGCTACAGTCCATAGTTAGTCCCTGCAAAATGATGGATTTCGACACTAAGAATCTGTCTATCCTTGTAGCTACTTGGTGGTGATCTAGTCATTTGTTGTTCCAGGTGAACTGTCCATTGCTTGTCCTGATGTCCACAAGCTCCATTATGTCAATGAATGCTGAGAACTCTTCTGCATCTCTGTCCAGTCTCCTGGTGCCCCCTTTCTTCTCAGCGAGAGTGGTGATGATGTTGAAATCCCTTGCCAAGATCCAATGGAGGTCATGAGTATGATCCTTTAGATTCTCTAGGTATAGGAGCATTCTCCTTTTTTCCTCCATCACATGGGGGCCATACACATTAGTGCATAGAATTTCCGTCGTGTTCCCTATAATTTGCATGTTAACAAAAATAGTGTTTCTCGTGGCCTCTGTTGCCAGTAGGTTCACCGATTATGGGTTCCACAAGGTGAGGATCCCTCCTGCCATCTATTGGCTTTCGACAACCAACATCTTGTACTTACTCCAGTATTTTTTATTGATTGTTTCCATTCTGTCTGGATTGCATTTTGTTTCTTGAATGAAACATAGGTCAGGTTGTTCCTTACTCAGACTATTTTTAAGGATTTGTTGCTTTCTTATGTTGTTTAGGCCTCTTATATTCCACGTTATAATATTCATTTAGACATGGGGAGGGGAGTTGGGGAAGCACTTTTTAATCTTACCTGAGTTTATCAGTAGGGCTCCTAGTTCTTGTAGGGCTACACTATTAGATTTTCTACCTTTCTTTTGTCGTGCCTGCTTAGGTGAGTGTTGTGGATATCCATCTTCTGTTTTGATTCCTATATGTCCTATCTCGCCATGCATGCACTTGATTCCTATGGATTTCTCTTCCTCCCTTAGGAGGAAAAGATATTGAATGTGATCGAGTTGCTCTGCTGGTACATTGTCGATTGCCTGCCTCTTCCATTGCTCCAGAATGTTCGGTAGATATATTCCTTCCCTTTCCACTATGTCTCTGAGATCTGGGTCTTCTGTTCCTACCTCGCTTGGTGTCATCTCTGAATCTTTGTCTACTTCCTGCATTGGGGTGTTGGTATCTTTGTTTCCTCCTTCCATAGGACTTGCGCTACCTCCTTGTTCTCCCTTGTTGCTTGGCATTTTTGTGTTCTCCTAAGTTGCTTTTTCACTTGTTTCCTTAGCTTTGTTTTTTTCCTTTCCTCCTTCTTCCGCTTGGTTGGGCATGCCTCTTCTTTCTGTTCTAATCTTTGCCTCCGGGTTGCTTCTTGTTGGGGCCTTGCCTTGTCTTTTGTTTCCTCTGATTTTGTGATTTGGCTTCACAAAACCATCCTCATCCTGTTGTGGCTTGGTGTTTTTCGCTTCTTGTTTTTTATTGAGAGGGAATTCCCTTAGTAGGTGTCCATGTTCATGACATCTTCTACATTGAAACGAGATATGCTCATAGTCTATGCTTTGACTCCAATCCTCATCCCTAAACTCCAGGCTTATGGCTTCCAGGAGCGCCCCCGAAAAGTCCATATCTATGCAGATCCTTACGTGGGATGTATATCTTCCTTTTACAGTAGCTTCCGATGTCTTGACATAATTTCTGAGCTTGTTCCCTATGGATTCGAAAGTGGACGGTAGCCAGTAGTCTAGCAGTAAGGAGTAAAGCCTTAGCCAGACTGAGAGATTTTTAAAGGTTTCTTTCTCTGCAGAGAAGTTTTCCTTCCATGGCCGCATGTACAGCCCCGCCGAGGCATGGAAATACAGACCCCCCTCAAAGACTTTATCCCTGTCCTCCAGGTTCATAAAGACTACTGTGAATAATCCTTTTGAACCTAGGTGGAGTTCCACTTCTCCACTTGGCTTCCAATGGTATTTTATCCATTGCGCAACATTTTTTCTGTGGGCCACAGGCCCATGAACTTGCAGATCAATGCATGTGTCTTCATCTGATCCTGGAAGCGTCACGTTTGGGGGTCTTCCATTATAACCTTGGGTATCAGTGTTGTTTTAGGTTTACATGGGTTATGCCCATCTACCCCATTGGGGTTCACCTCTACTTGCGCACCGTTCTGGGCTTCTCTAGTTTCTAACCCAACACGATCACTTTTTTCTTGGTTGCCCTCTTGATTCTTTTATGATCTTGATCCTGAGGTGCCTGTCAGAGGTTCTTTGAAACTGACGCCTCGTGGGCCTTTCCCTCTATCCACCACTACCTGCTTGTATGAGGGGGTTCCATTCCCTCCCCCCTTTGGTAACCATGTTGGTCATTGTAGAAACCGCGACTGTTAAACCCTAGTTTGAATTTTCCTCCAACGTGTTTCATAGATCTCGCCTTTTTGTGTCATATGTGTTAACTGCTATTCATTTTACTATTTGTTTGTTACTAAAAAAATATCCAAACTGCATCACACAATGAAGCCTTTTCCCAATGAATATGAATATAACTTTAACCCATGAAGATTAATTATAATTTATTACTTGTATAATCTATTGATAATTATTTTCGGCCATAAAGTAATGTGTTTTTTTTTTTTGAGAAGACAACCAATGAAGAAACAAGTGTCCCCACCAGCAGAACATAGCCTAGTGATGATCGAGTGCCACCCAATTAAGGTGGTGTGCAACTTAGTCCTGGAGGTATTTCATGTGCTATAAAAAATTGTAATATGGATTACAGTTAAAAATATTTAATTGCAAATGGTGTATTAATTATAACCTTTCCTGTTTCAACTCCAGAGCATGTAGAGGATGAGACTAGACAAGAAGAGGAACATATGGCCGCAAATGAAACTACTTTGATTTCCTCCACTACTCAAGTAGGTAAAGAACACTCTAATGCTCTTCTTATTAATGAAAGACTTGTTATAATAATAAGAACAAAAAATATCAATTTAACATTTCTTTCTTATTGCAGTTGATGATCCCCCACCCCTTGCAACATCCTTGACATCATGAGTACACGACTAGGTTGTCAATAAGACATGCAGAGGCCAAAATAACTGAATGGGAAGAAGGAACTGCCGACATCCTTTTGAATTCATTTCAAAAATAAATAAATAAATGAAACAGAAATGATTGTACTAGTTATATAATTATAAACATCATGTACCATGTTATCCCCATTTTGTAGGATAACTAAGGATATCATGTGTCGAGGCCCTTAGGTTGCATATATGGAGTGTCGAGAGACTACATGAAAGACAATGTCCACTTTCACATATACAATCTCGCTCTGTCACCACATTTGATCCATTTTCATTGCATCCACCACACCAGCTAACTTCTGGAAGGCAGATGGATCTTGCTCCATGCAGTACAACTCATGTATTGTGGTAGGTAATCACCCTAATATTTAAGGCATTTAAGCATGTTTTATTTGAGCTACTTTTGATTATAGAGTGCCTACTTGGACATTATGCCTTTGACTTTGTTTCACCTTGGTGAGTGTCATAGATTTCCTAGTAAGTGGCCAACATTTGGGAAAGGTTTGCAACTAGGAGTCCCTTGAGGGGTTATCGTACCATTCCCTACCATACATATCGCTTTCTTCTCATTACATTCCCATCATACTGCCCTCTTATAGGTCCATTGACTTTAGTGACCCAAGAAGGGCATGTACCTCTTTCCATGGGAAGAAGGGGATGAAAGACTAAAGGGATTGTTGTTTGCTAAAAACATAAAATCCTAGATATTAACCTTCTAGATTCTTTTCCACTTGGATTTATGGTGATGGAGTGATTTCACATTGACACTTGGCATATTTTAACTAGATGAGGCATGTAGAAGGATTCACACATGATGAGGAATCTCAAAGAGCCCCAACGACTTCGATATCTTCTCCAACGACTTGCTTAAGTGCCAAAACGTCCCCTAAAGGGGTAATGTCACCTTGTTCTAGGGTTTCTTTTGTGTAAAAGTGAATTTTAAGATGAATTTGTTTAATATTATTTTTTATGCAAGCGGTAAGATAAGGGTTGTGAACCCCTTATCTTATGTTTTTCTTGCTAAGTGGACAAACTATGTGATATACATTTTGTATAAATAGAGATCATGAAATCTCATTTTGAATCATAACTCTCCCATTGTGACGAGCTAAGGACTCAAATTTTCGCTACCTTGAATATTTTTTGTTCTCTTGTGCTATGGTATGGTGCCTTCTTTGGTTATTGGCTACATGATGATGATGTGCTAGATCTTGGAGGCCTTTTCCAGCTATTGTGGTGGTTTATCTTGACATTGTTATGGTTATTCTTGTTGCTATTTGGATTGGTAGGGCATTTTACTTGTTGCTATCATCTGTGATTCAAGCTCAAGGTTGATTGTTTCTAAGGCTAGGTAGGGAGTATAAGTGCATACACCCATACTTTAGCTCCACCATAATTTTAAGCATATAATTTATTGTTAACAAGGGTTTGCTAAGGAAGTATAAAGATATACACCCCTTGGTTATTAACCCTAGTTAGGTTACTTGCCTTGGGGAATAAGAAGATTTATACCCCCAAGGAGGTAGTATCTCTAGCTCTTTACATTTGACCCCATTAACCCATTAATTAAAAGCACTAGTCGTTGCATTGGAGAAATAAAACGTTGCATTGGTAAACGAGAAAAGTTGATGTTTTGAAGTTCTCTCACTTGGATATTATTCCTTGAGCCCTAGGCTATCTTGCCTTATTGAGGCGTCCTCTTTCACTCACTAAAATTTTTTGCTGTAATAAAACTAACCTACAGCCATTAGGGCTGCATAAATCTAACCCTCTAACCCTAGATAACTCCTAAACTAACCCTCAAAATTGGCTATAACTTTGCCCTAACAAACTACTAACCCTAGCGCACTTTTTGGGCTAGTTTGAGGTGATTTTCATTGGATGAATTTTCTGTTATAAGGCTTGGTTTTCTACAGCCATAAGGCTGATAAATATCACTACAGTAAGTTTTTTTGTGACAACCTTTCTTTTATGCGAAATTCTTGCTCTTTCATTCTTGAGTTAAACTAGTCTTTACTAGCTTGTCTCTTGCTTACTTAACTAGACTTTTAGCACTTATTTCACAGCTCATATTATATTTTATATGATGATATATATCACTGATTTTTTCTAGAATTAGGGACAAAAATCTTAACTTGCTTCTCCACCTAACATACCGCATTAGATACTTGGTTTTCATTGTATCTCGGGCAGGTATTTTCTCTTGGCAGGTCACTCAAAGCATTGGAAACCTTAAGCAACCCACAAGAATCATTACCAAGTTCCATTTTTCATATATAAACTTGAACTTTAGGGGCATCCATTCATACATCTCATTTTCTGTCTCAATCCACCCTAGGGTCATCGAGATTCCCCCCTTGAGGTGACTACCTCACCTCTAAAGTGACAGGAACACCTGCCTAATATGACAATGGGTAGGTTCTCTCTAAGTTGTTGCCAATTGGTGGTTGGGTTGGGATTTTTCTAGCCTACAACCCGTGCAATAACATTTTGGCACCGCTGTCAGGGAGGATTTTGAATCCTTTTCCGAACCCTAACGACACTTTGGAAAACTATCCCAAATAATTTACCCTAGATTGCTTGGCGACTCCACCCAAGCGGCATTCCCTTTCCACATTTCTTGATGAGCTCTTCTTAAAGCTCATCTAGCAACTCCACCTTACCAGAACCCTTCCTTTTCTAAGCCTTTTCCACATGGGAGGTTCAAACCTTCTAAGGTCTACCAAAGAATGCCTCCCCTCAAGTCTCTCGTTGTCAAAACCCTTTTCCATGGTACCCTTCCCATTAATCCAATGGCTTACCCTTGGGAAAAGGACCTATACAAACCCCTTAACATGTCCATTATCTAGGGATACCTCAATGCAATGCCAAAAGAGTCAAACAAGTGGTTGCCAAAGTTCCCAGGAAATAATGTAGTGACTGTTGAGGATCATATTTACATCATGGGTCGAGACATGGAAAATGGATGCATTGAGCATGAGGACATGGCCATGAGTTTATTCACTTCATCATTGACTCAAGAAGCTCTTGATTGGTTTAGAGGCCTTCCCGACAGTCATCTCATATCTTATGAAGATTTTACCAAGTTGTTTAAGAGCAGATGGTCAAAAAAGAAAGACGGTGGGACACTTGTAGCTAAGTTCAATCAGATAAAGAAAAAGGAGAATGAGACAGTGAATGAGTTCAATACCAGATTTGATAGGTTGTATAGCTAGATTTTGACGGAATTTCATCCTACAACTGCATCAATCTATCTCCTTTATATGAATGCTATTGAAGGGAAATTTTTCTTCATTCTGAAGGACAAGAAGCCCACATCGTTAGCACATTACAAAGAATACATTGTTGGCATTGAAGATAATCTTCTTGATTCAAGGGTAGATCCTTTTCAGTACCCTTGTGTCAAGGAAGAAGAAAAGACTAAAGTCTCCAACATCAGTCCTCGTGATCTGATTGCCTTATTGACTCAGAAGATAGATCGTATGAGTACTGAATTTACCTAGGTGTAGAACCACATTATGGGTCATTTGACTATTGTAGAGAGGAATCAATCTGATCCCAGACGTTGGTTTTCCAGATAGCAAAGAGATGCCATAGGTTGGAAACCAAGGCCCAACAAGAGACAAAGGCCCTGGATACTTTGAAACCAGTTGGGATGGTTGACACAGAAGCTTTGTGCCTTCCTTGCCAAGAACCTCACATAGAAGATGAATGTCCCTGAAGAGATGAAGATTCCCCCGATGGTATGAATTTCATGGATATGATTCATGTTTTCCAAGAGGAACAAGTCACACAAGAACAAATCAATGAAGCCAAAAGATGAGGGGAAAGAGAGCGGAGAATCCAGGCCCTAATAAGTTGACAGATGATCAAAATAAGGAGTTAAGGAGGAGGGAATATTTGACCTACACTAGAAGAAATCAAGCTTCAACCCCTCCATCACAACATGTTGCTCCTCTTACATTAGCAGAGAAGGTGGCCCCACCACCTCCACCTCCAGTACATGAGTTGTTTTCTAATCCAACTCCCTAAGATGAGATTCAATTGAATATGGATGTTGCAACCCTGTTTGGGAAACTGAATATGATGGTCCCAGTGACGGAGATGTGCAAGATCCCTTTTGTGAAAAGGGAAATATTGAATATATTACAACTACCATCGAGAAGGAAGACCCTCCTATCATTTTGAACACTATGTACCTCAATCAACAAAGGGACAAGAATCCTCCCTTCTATCTTTCATTATGCATGAATGGCCTCCGCTTGAACAACTGTATGCTTGATTGTGGGGCCTCAACAAATGTCATGTCATTGAAGGTGATGGAAAAAATTGGTTTGAAGAAAATCCAACCCTATGGTAATGTATGTGGTATTGATTCTAAAAGGGTGAAGGTTTATGAGTTGTGTGAGGATGTTGAGGTCTTTTTGATTGATTTTCAACATATTAGCCTCCTCATGGACATAGTCATGATCGATTTTTTGGATGCCTGGGGGATGCTCTTATCGAGGATTTGGCATGTTGACCTTGGGGGATTCCTTAGCATGGACCTTACCCATGCACACATCCCCATGGGAGATGGTACCTTTGATATATTATACAGTCGAGAGGGAGATGATAGGCATGTGATGGATCCTAATGCTCTTGATTATGTCAGTGAATGCGACTATGATGTGCCTCCAAAAATTATTGAGTATGATCTATATGAGCTACCATTCATGTAGGAAGACTCCATAGATATGCTCCTCCCAAGGATAGATGAATACAAAGAGAAACTTACAAATTACCAAGGGAAAGAGCTAGGGTCTATCCAGATTTTGAAGAAAGAAGATGAAGAACGTGAAGAGGCCATCAAAGGGATGGTCAACACATAGAATCCTTCCTATCCATACATTGAGAATTTACCTTGCATCAATTTTAGTGAAGGAATTCTTGAGATCATGTGGGACAGGAGAAAGGGAAATCCTAGGTATGACCAGAGAGATGAGAACTCATGGCTTGGCCCTTACATCATCAAGAATAAGACGGATAAAGAAAAGTATTATTTGACAACCTTGGATGGGAGAAAGATGTCATTACCAGTGAATGGATCTCTTCTCCGACATATGTTCAAGTCACGTGACTTCTTTAGGGTCCATGCCCTAGGCAAGTAGGTAGGTCATCTTGATTTCCTTGTATTTGCATCTTGATTGCTCATATTAGTTTAGAATCATTTCATTTTTCATTTTTCTCTACTTTCATACTGATTTCATGCTTATTTTAGAAGTTTTTGAAAAAATGCTAAAATCTTCTTTTCTAGATTAGTTTTTATTTGGTTTTTTATGTATATGGATGAAGGGTGATAGAACCACCCTAGATTTGATGGTTTTTGTTTCAGTGTAGGTACAAGTCAGGTATTGTGGCAGGTAATCACCCTAATATTTAAGGCATTTAAGCATGTTGTATTTGAGCTACTTTTGATTATAGAGCACCTGCTTGGACATTATGCCTTTGACCCTGTTTCACCTTGGTGAGTGTCATAGATTTCCTAGTAAGTGGCCAACCTTTGGGAAAGGTTTGCAACTAGGGGTCCCTTGTGTTAGAATATAGAGGATTGTGCTCATTTAACCATTGACGATACCCTCGTCACCCAACCACAGGCCTTAAGCCACCCTCCGAGCACCTTGACCTTGACCGAGAAGAGAATTTTAGCTGCAATCAATAGCCAAGAGAGGCTAAATGCACCAAGCAAAAGAATAGAAACAAAGTTGAACAGATGATCCCACCTAGAGGCTAGCGCACCACTTTCCAACTCTCCCAGAAAACCTGTGCACAAAACTGTTGTTGCGCAGACTTAGCTCTCACTGCAACTGCTGAGATGACAAATAATGAAACTGGCGCCCTGTATTTATAGTGGACTGGCCAGTCTAATTGGGGCCGACCTGGCCAGTCTAACTGGGCCAACTTCTCCTTCTGGGCATCAATAAATTCAATATAAATATATTTGTTCAGCCGACAACTTGTCTAGGGTTTCCTTCAATTCTTTGCTTCCTTTCGGAGGATTCTAGTCTCGTCATAGGTCATAATAGAGGTTCATACCTGTTGGTTGTGGAGCTTGATTATCTTCCTGATTTCGGGGTCCTTGCTTTCAACCGTGTTTATACCCCATGAAGTATTTACACCCCAGAAGTATGTACACTCTTCCACATGGGGGAGTGCAGAGGGGGGGTACCCCCTCTGCGGGGTCCGGGGGGGCTATCCCCCCGACTAGGGGGTCTGGGGGCAAGTGGGCCCCCAGCGAGGGTTCGGGGGCGAAGCCCCTGAAGCAAAAATTGCCTTGTAAAAGTATATTGTAATTTCATTGTAAATCTGGACCGTTCATTATAAGGTCGCAGATCTAACGGTAGAGATTATGTTAGGGTTTTTTTTCCCTAGAAGGCAACCCTCTTTTATGA